>JADDOH010006910.1:0-165407 GCA_016648135.1 Agrypnia vestita | reverse complement strand
TATCGGCGTTATTACGAGTGCGAGTTCACCGTGGCACCAGTGCTGCAGAAACGGCTCGAAGGATTAATGATGTGTATGGCGACGGTGCCGCAAAAGAAAACACAGTGCGTTTTTGGTTCCAACGTTTTCGTTCTGGAAATTTCGACCTGCAGAACAAGCCCCGTGGACGGCCGGAGACCAAAGTTGATAATGAAGAATTGAAGGCTATTGTGGAAGCGGATCCATCGCAAACCACATTAGAGTTAGCTGCAGGCTGCGGTGTTAGTGATAAAACTGTTTTAATCCACTTGAAGCAAATTGGTAAGGTGAAAAAGCTTGAAAGGTGGGTACCTCACAATAATGAAGGGATTTTAAATCGAATCATTACCTGTGATGAAAAGTGGATCCTGTACGATAACCGGTAGCGCTCATCGCAATGGCTGAACCCTGCCGAACCAGCCAATTGCCATGCCCCAAGCGAAAATTGACTCCAAAAAAGTTACTTGTGAGGGTTTGGTGGACTAGTGCTGGTGTCGTTCACTACAGCTTTCTTAAATCTGGCCAGACGATTACGGCAGATGTCTATTGTCAGCAATTGCAAACCATGATGGAAAAGCTAGCTGCTAAACAACCGAGGCTGGTTAATCGCTCTAGGCCACTGCTGCTTCATGATAACGCTAGACCACACACTGCACAACAGACGGCTACCAAATTAGAGGAGCTTCAATTGGAATGTCTAAGACATCCACCGTACTCTCCGGACCTTGCCCCAACAGATTACCATTTTTTTCGAAATTTGGATAACTCTTGCAAAGGAAAAAATTCAACTCCGATGGGGCAGTCCAAACCGCCTTCAAAGATTTTATTGATTCCCGTCCGAATGGTTTTTTTAGTAAAGGGATCGATGAACTACCTATGAGATGGCAAAAGTGCATAGATAGCAATGGTACATACTTTGATTAAATAAATATATTATAATAAAAAAAAATCGGCTTTATGTTCCTCCCATACTAAACGCCAATTTCATATGTAAGGACCTAATATTTGCAGCCGACTGATTTTGGACAGAACTGTGAAAACTCCCGATTTTGCAGTGTTACGCTGTACATATTTGGTTCCTGACTATCTCCATTTAGTTCCTGACTGTCCCCACTCAGTTCCAGACATTCGGCCGCTTTCCGAAAATAGCAATATTGGGATCTTGAGATTGTTATCCCAACACCTAATAGCCGAGAATAAAAATAAAAAGAGAGAAAGTGTGAAAGAAGTACATGACGGTTATCCGTCAAACGCCAAAATATAAATACGAGTCCAACGCGAAAATGATGACTTTTACATAATTTTACATCAGGGCGCTATGGGAGAAGAAATTAATAAGTGCATGTGAAATAATCTTTTTCTATAAGCTTTAAATACAGCATTAGCCATTACTTCATGTAAATTTTAGTCGAAACTTGAGAAATGTGAGGCTACGCTCGCAATAAATAGGTGCTTCGGCGATCCGTTCGAAGCTCTGTCAAAACAGCCGCCTGGATAAAAAGGCGCCGGAGAAATCAATCCCTTTTCCATCCATCCATCCCAAAAAAGACATCGGACACCGCAAATAAAGGTATTTACTTTGAGAGAGATACCCATGTGAAAATATACATATCTCCTTACTCGAGTACGACGAACACCAAAGTATACCTACGTCTGGTTTATTTTTATCCTCGTGTATCAAGTGTTTAGATCCCAATATTGGTATCGGCCCCGGCGACCTTCGCAGCGAGCAGCCGCGGCCGGCGCGATCATTACCGCTATTGATTGGCGTCACCCTCAACAGTTTGCGGCGGCCGCTGACCGGGCCATTCCCAAACTGCGCCGCCCAGAAACAAGTCAGTTTATAAACAATATTTATATATAACAATATATATACTAACTTGTTAATGAGAAAACATCAACAGATGTCTCTAGCAGAGACCATAGTATTATGTGAAAGGTTCTTGATTCGAACATATATAAATAGAACTTTCAAAATTTGATAATGTGTGGATGTTTTTGCGATGGAATTTGTTGCATTGTGTGCAGGCTCTGGGCCACCGTACAAGAGACTTCCATCCACTTTCTCATATATAAATTAGCTTCGTCTCTGTGAGACTTCTGTAATTTATCTTTAATCAAATAAATTTAATGCGATTGTACTATTCACTTCTTCACACAGGTTACTATTTAATAACAAATATATTTTTAGTGAAAACACTTTTTTCCAATTCCTTAGAGTCTACTACACTCCGAGTAGGTACTAGGTAGTAGGTACTCTACGTGCGGCTAGACCGCCTTTTGTACTGCTACAAGCGCATCAGCCTTACAGATTTGACACATTTACGGGTTTACCACTACACACTTTGGTGTGGTGTGTAGTGGTATTTACGTGCTAGAGTAGTGGTTGTCCTGACGAAGATACGGATGCGTCTCGAAACCGGCAGACTAAAAATATATGTACCAACATAACTAACGTTTTGTTATTATGAAAATAACTAAAACTTGTGTTTTCTTGTTATCTTGTGAATTACGTACAAGGAATTTTGACATGATACTAACACAGTTTTAAAGAAAAAAATATTGGCAAAATTAAAGTAAAAGTAAAATAAGCCAATTTTATTGCTATACGATTCGCTGTACGCATTTGGTACACTCCGCCGTTTTCGGCGCGCCGAGTCGAATTGAAGCGAGGATGGCGGCAGATTGGAGCGATCGCAGCGACTGCTATCAAAGTAGGAAGCTAAATTGATAAAGTGATTGATAAAACAATTATTATGCAAGCTCGGTCCGGCCGCAACTCGCGAGGCGGCCCGGCGACCAGGAAGTACAATCAAAACTTTTAAATTCTACTTAGCGTACTAAATTAATACATTGCACATTTTTATTCACTAATAATACACTCCTGAAAATATGATTCACAAAGTGTTCAAATGGCATAGCTAATAAAAATACAAAGAATGGAAGAATATCAACAATATAAAATCTTTCATATTTTTTTAAACAAGGAGCGACAACGGAGTACGCGTCCCACTAATAAATAAATTTAAAAAAACTAACCCATAATAACCAAGTTTTTATTATACTCTCTTTCTCATTTACTAGTTGAAACAGGTTTTGCGCTTGGGCTAGAGTCGGGCGACGCTACGAAAGAGAGTAATAAAAAATTTCGAAAAATCCAAAATTATACTATAATTAAATTTTTTTAAAACGAAAATTTGTTAAATCATTTTTATCGTCGCCACGAGTCTGCGTGCAAAGTTTCAGCTCGATTGGATCACGGAAAAAGGGTTAAAAATCGATCCAAAGTTTTTTCGACATACAAGCAAGCAGACGCTACGAGTTAAAAGAAAGGGAGTAATAGAACTTTATTCCAGTATGTGGGGAGGTTTTCGCAGTCCCACACATTCCATATAAGAATACATATAATTAAATTATCATACATGCGATATATAAAAATATAAAACGATTTAAATATAGATATAAATAGAAATTGTCACACGCAGGTCCACAAAACGTAAGATATAACAAGAATAAGGTATATAGCAAGAATTATTCAAATAAATATGGCATACAAAGTAAGAAAGACATGGTGTGAAGCGAATGATAAAGTATTACAGCGATAATTAGTAACATAAAAAAACTAATATTTTTTACAATTTTCAAACTAAGCTAAATGCTTGCCGTAAAAATAGGACTAACTAGGTAACTAAAAGAACCACTGTGACCACTGGATCGCTAGGCGACTAGCTGGGCTGAAGCAGGCCGGAGACTTGTAATTGGGATAGTGGGCTGAATTTTAAATAATAATGTCTTGTTTTTATGTATTTTGTAACCAGTGTTCTTAAACTTGGTGTCTCATTAAAAATAAAATATAAATAGGTGAGGGGGCTGAATTCGAAAAAAATAAGCGTTTTATAGGTACTTACATGACAAATTAGCACCCCAGATTACCAGGATGGTAGAGCGTACCGGGATAGATTTTTTAAAAATATTTGGAGATGTATTGGTTTAGATCCAGCTAAAGGTAATGGTGAAAATAAAACGCAAAGTGTAATATATTTTAAAGGGATGCTTACTGTATAAACATACTCGTCTATGATAAAAAATATTTACTTAGTTAAAAAAAGTCATGAAATGCATGGTTCATAGACAATATTCAATTACTAGACAACGTAATCAAACAACTATAGCATGTTCCGTTCTGTAAGACGATACACGGTTTTGTATGATTAGTCACCTCTCAGTGCTCAGCTGACAGCAATAAAATAACGTGGATTATAACTAAAATAACGCGCAATGCAGAAACTCATAAACTGTGGCCCGCGGGCCGACGAATGGGGATTCAGTACCGGAAATTTAAAAGGCTATTTAAATTACCAATTCTGAATTATTTATTTTTAACATACAAATTATCAACACGTACAATGTAAAAATATTTGAATGTAAAAACATTTCTGGCCGAAGTTTCGGATATCATTGCAGGGTCCATCATCAGGCGTGATGTGTTATTGTGTGGTTAATTATTGGCTTGCAATACCGTTTCGAAAGCAGGGTGAGAACGTTGTCAGTGGTTAGCTAGCGATACCTGTTTGAGTCATGTGTTGTGTGTATGTTTCATCTATTGTCTAATCACTATTTCTGCGGAATCTGACCACACACCAACACTCACAACAACACATCGGCCCTGATGATGAACCCTGCATTAGGATCCGAAACGTCGGCCAGAAAGGTCGTAAAAAGGCAACATAATACCACAGAAGACACAAACTAGTAGATTCTGAGTGGCCGTGAAAACCTAAGAACATTCTTATTCCTATACCTACACTGAAACAATTTTTTTTATAAATTAGGAAGATAACATGTTACAAACATGCTTTTTGTGGTAGACAAATTGAAAAAAAAGAGTTGCGTTATAAATTTATAAGCTATACGTGATATAAAATCACCGCGCACGTATAGGTCAAGGCGATCTATCATGCGCCATGTAACATTCCTCGGAGTGACCAAATATTGCAAATTCTTTATGCGGCGAGCATTTTTCACGCTTTCGAACTGTGTGCTAAATTTATCAAAATTTCGCTTTTATAACAAAGCCAGTCCACAATACTTTAAACGTATATTCCTACCTAAATTATGAATCGAAAATGTTTAAGCAACAATGTTCTAATATCAGAAGTTACGGAGATAAGCGACTTCAAAGTTTGCATTTTTTTTCAATATTTCTGACTTATTGTCTGTAAAACTTTGGACTATCATGATTGTAACTGATATGATTATTAAAAAATCATTATCTTCGATAAAGATCAAATTAAATGATTAATAGCTTGCAAATAAATTCCGGTTAAAATTTCTGCAATGTTTTAATCGTTTTATTTGATCTGTATTAAAGCGATATGAAATTAATGACAAAGGAACATAAGTCAGAAATGTAGAAAAAAATTGAAGTAATCTCCCTAACTATTGAAATTAGGACATTGTTGCTTGACCGTTTTCGACGCATATTTAGGCAAGAACCTACATGCGAAGATATATGAACGTGGATGAGGCGAGAGTTGTATTTGTGTACAGGACAGAAGAGTGCGGCGCTCTATCCTCTCTGCTCACCCCCACGGGGAAACGGCGTGGTTAAGGTGGTGCATAGCCCTTGGTGTCCCATTGAAAATGTGCGAGATTGGTGGGGGTGGCTGAGCGTGGGTGGGAGTGGGTGACGAAAATGTGCATTCTAGCACATTGTTTTGTTATGGGAAGGCCGCAAATGCTTCAGATTGTTTCAAAATAGGCGCGCTGACTGTCTCGGCGAGTCAAGAAGGTTCCGGAAAAACCTGCTCTAGAAAGTTCTGGAAGGAGAAGGTTCTAGAAAATTCCCTAAAGTTCTATAAGGTTCTAAACTGAGTGGCGGAATGTGTCGGTGTGCCTAGAAGGTTCCTGTACATTCGAATTTCTTGAAAGTTCTGGAAGGAGAATGTTCTATAAGGTTCGCAAAAGTTCTACGACGATCCAAACAGTGTTCTAAAAATCTACGCGTGCGAAGCCGCGCGGGCACAGCTAGTTGTGATATAAATAAATAAACCAAATAAGAAGAATTATCATTTTGAGGGCCCCAAAATGTTCAGTGAGACGGCGCCTGCTCTCGTAGGGAGTTTTTTGGAAACTGAACTTGCAGATCTTGGGCAGAACGTCAAGAATAGACGAGCCAAATATGAAAACAGGCGGCAGTAAAAATTAATAGTCCCGCCGAGACGGCAAAACATATCTCAATGGCTCGAAATTTAACCCTCAAAGTGCCAAAACATATTGCTCGCTTTTGATAAAATTTATATCACTATAATTTAAAATATGGACCTGCATTCCTTCCATACCGCTGAAAATGTTTTTTCAAAGCGTTTTTGTAAACTACTATACAGGGTTATTTGTAAAACATTTTTGCATTTCTTTCTCAATATTTCTGACTTATTTTTTAAAACATTGGACTATCATTACAGTAACTTATATCGAGTATGAAAAATTTATTCCCTTTAATACAAGCTAAATAAAAAAATAAAAACCTTCGAATTCCAATTGGAAAACATTCCAATTGGATTTTTTTCAGGTTTATTATTATTTAACTTGTATTGAAACGAATGAATTTTTCGTAATCGATATAAGTTACTGTAATGATAGTCTAACGTTTTACAAAAAATAAGACCGATATATTGAAAAAAAATGCAAACTTTCATGTCACATATCTCCATAACTATTATTAGATATTAAGTCATAATAGCTTCAACATTTTCGACTCATAATCAAGGCAGGAATATAATCCTGCGAGGTTATTAATGTTTTCCAAATAACCCTGTATACTAACAAAATGTTATTTATTTTAGTATTTAACCACTAAAAAATAATTTTTTGTCTACCGGTTTCGTAACTAGAGACGTAACCCGTCTCTTCTTCAGGACAACCACTACACTATCATGTAAATATCACTACACACCACAACCGCAGTATTATTTGGTGTGGTAATTAATATTTACATGCTAGTGCAGTGGTTGTCCTGGCGAAGAGACGGGTTACAAGTTATTTGAATGGAAACAAATCAAGCGATCGCACTTTTTTATTCGAAGCAAATCTCAACGCAATCGAATACATCTTATGCATATTTTAGTAAAAAAAAAAATTTTTTTTATTGAACAATTGAAAAATACTAAAATACGGAACAAACATACAATACTTATTTTATTTTTTGTTAGTTTAATAGATATTTAAAAAAATTATATTATGATGATGGATATGAATTTACGAGTTGAATACAGTCGCGTAGACTATACATATATAACAATAGACGCGTAAGCCTCTTTTGAAACATTAATTGTAAGAAAACTAAAGCCCATAAAATGGAGCAATTTTCTTAATTTCTAAAACATAGTTGGTTTGGTAAATGATTAAATAATTACTTAGTGTAGTTTTAGAAAGATATGTGTATGTAAAATATATGGAACCGAATAAATCAATTTTAATTTTATACCTTTTCATACAAAAACGTGATACAAAATGCAAAATAAGTTTAAAGAAAAAGTGATGAGTTCGTTCGCATTGCCAGACGAGCGCTTTAAATAGTTAGAATAAAATCGGTATAAAAAGTCATATTACTAAATTCTTTTAAATGACTATCTGATTCTGATTCGAATGGCCGTTCGTATTTCCTCTTCAATACAACGGGTTAACGAAACTTTTTTCTTCTGGTGGGTCACATCTGGCAGACAGATGAAGCTCAAAGCCCCGGATAATCTCCCATATCAGTGATCACAGTGGAAGATTATACTGAAAAAAAATCCTTCAACATATTCTAACAGAATAACACATCACGCGAATTTCGATCAAATATAAATATCAACAACTTGACCCGTACGCGCGCGTATTTAATAAAATAATTTTAAAAATCAATTCATTCGAACGGATATGAAAAAATATTTCTAAATCAAATGAGCCTTGCCTGTCCAGCTATGTCCAGCAGGTAGGTACTTACTGCTTGCTTCCCCTGTACTCAATGATAATCAGATACCTACCAGAAAGTATGCGCCTTGTCTATCAATTGGGTCGCCCAAGAAAATTAAGAGAAAAATATTATTATAATTAGTTCATATTTCTTGATATGTATCCTCGTTTTTGCAAAATTGAGCATTGATATTATTATCTATTTTATTTTTTATTTATTTTCTTTTCTTTTGTGAAACATACATTACAATGTTATCTATTTTATTTTTTATTTCTTGTATTTTCTTTTGTGAAACATACATTACAATGAATAAAAAATATAATATAATATCGTAAAAATATTCATTTAGTATGACCAGTGAAGTTTCCTCGAAGCTGGTAAAAAAAACTAAGAAAAAATGATAAAGAATATGTGATGAAAGTTTAATTATGATAATGCATAAAAAGGGAAGGGTGAGAAAAGGAAGGGAATGAATGGGATTCAATTAAAGAAATATTAAATTTATTTCAACAATCATAAGTGAGATTACGAAGTTTCATTTTAAATATTATAGAAGCGAATTATCGATAAAAATGTCTACGTTATTTGTAGAATTTAAAAGATTGTACTTTGAAGTGGAAAACTCAATTGTTCTACGTAAATTTGAATATATTATTTTTTCCTGTCACTTTGAACGAATTTAAACTTAGTAATATGAGATAAACTAACAGAAACAAAATATCAAACTCAGAAATGATTCATTGGTTATTGATGCAGTCGATGAAATCGGAAAATATGGTGCGTGTGTCACCCTCGCAATTCATTTATGCACCTACCTGTAGAGTTTTTTTTAAATTCCGAACCACGGCCTAAACGTCTATTCATTCATCCGCAAACATATTGTCCACGTTCATTGTAAATTTACAGGTAAAGAGATTTTAGATGTTCGTAACACAAAACATTATTTGTGCGTTTTTTTATATACATCGGGACATGTCATTGTGCGCATGGGAGGCACCTAACTGTTATCAAAATGAATTTAACAACTTTGGAGAATTAAAAAAAATAGATAAAAATATAACATATATTTTAGGATGTGAAATCGTGATTCACAAGCATTCAATTTAATTGTAACAGAGGATGGAGCGCCACTCAATGCATACAAATTTATTTCAATTTATCTACAACTTTACAAGTGCCTTGGTTGTCAGACAGAGCTTCTGACATTTCTATCGTTCAAACTTTATCCACTTACATTCACACCATAATATGTCAGAATCGTTTTATAAAAACCCTTCAATTTATCTAAAAATTATATTCATTCCTTCTTCGCTCAGACGTTGTCATCCGGCATATAAAATGCAAAATTATGTGGTAAAATAATGAAATTTTTAATTTTGAACATGTATTAATCGAATTTGTGGTAAAACAATCCTTATAGACGGATTTATAATAAGTTATCTTCCCGTAGGAATCCACATATTTGTTAACAGGCGTGAATAAAAAGTAAACAAAATCTTATCGTAAATAGGGGAACCTTTTGACATTTCCTATGAATTGGAAATTCCACAACACTCCTTGGCGTGGTACACGCAGATAGCATTACACATCGTCGAAATGTATGTAAGCGTAATTGATACAATTAATGATAAAAATACAATTGCTGCACAAAAAAAGGAGAATCGCTCCGACGATTGCCTCTCGTAGCCACTTGAGATGAACAATAATGAAGATGAATATTAAATTGATACTACACTTACCCTGGCCATATTTGTCGCTTTTAGAGGTGGTGGACATTTTTCACACACTTAATTAATTACTACATAACGAAAACTTACACTATTTATTGTATGCACTACATTTTGATTCATATTTCACTAAATGTCAATACGCGGTTCACAATCTCCGGCCATTTTTATATTATTTTCCGCCTTCGAGACTACTAGCGCAATCTAGCGGGGACACGTTACATTTTTATTCTGAAATATTTCTTTCGTCATTTTCCGCGTAAATTTGAATTTAGTATCAGTGATCAAATATGGATGTTTATTCTTCTTGTCTACTTCGCATCTTCGACAGAAAAATGTATGATAAATATCCGAATAAACGTTTAAAACGCTGATCAAATATATTAAAATGGGTCCAATATAATTAATCAACGGGCAATGTCATTAACAAAACTGTGACTTGACGTGTTGAAGAAGTGACGAACTTCTAAAAAATGCGTTTATTGAAGCTTTTTAGTGATATTTATTTTTCATTAATAAACCTTTAATATCAACTAGTCATAAAATGCAGTCAATATTTCGATGACAATTTTAAAGATTTAGGATTGAGAGAAAAATATGAAAACCCAAATTGAACAAAATAATTTGAAGTTTTGATCATTTGATTTTCTTGACTCTGACCGCCTTTCAAATACAATGTTAAAAAATACAGTCAGAAATAAATCAGAAAATTATAATTATTATTATAATTATATTATATTTTTTTTGTTTAACTACCGAAATTATTTTCATATTTTATTTTGTCTTAGTTTTCTTATTAAAATAATTCATTATCAATTTTACTTCCGAAAAAGTAGTTGTTTACGTATTTAATTAACAGACAATTTTACGGTTTTATTTTAGTACTCGTCATTATTAGCCCTATTAAAAATGTAAAAAATAATATAGAAATTGTTAATTTTGTTATTAATAAATATTATGTAGCTTGTAGGTAGGGCACTTTTCATATTTTGTAGCCATATATTTATGGTCATAAAAACTCTGTGGAAACCATAAACCACAATTGTATACATAAAAACTGTCACGTATAAGACGACTGACATGTGTCACTTCAGTGTTCGGTGCTACAATTTTCAATCTCTCGATTTTTGTACGTGACTGGAACGAATTATTATTCTGGCGTCGCCAACGATTGCTTTTGTCGCATTGAATAGTAAAGCGTAAAATCGTTTCAGTTTAGTTAAGTTTTAATTTTTTTCGTTTCATTTAAGCATATTCGCAGAGAAATGGTTATTACTAAGATTTGTTGCTTGGGCGCCGGTTATGTCGGGGGCCCTACATGCAGCGTGATCGCATTAAAGTGTCCAGATATTCAGGTCACAGTCGTCGACAAAAATCAGGCGAGGATAGATCAGTGGAATTCTGATAAACTTCCTATTTACGAGGTAAGCATTCTATACACAATCTTAATACATGTTTGCTTTTGAATTTGAGCCAAAACAAAAAAATTCTGGTTTATTGTAAACTCGAGTTTTATCTTTTCATGGCCCCATAAATTCAAAATTGTATATTTTACATTTCTATTAGTTTAACATTTTATTTGATTTAATTGGGTGAATTTATCATTTATTTGTTACCTAATCTGTATTTATAAATTTTTGTATTTATAACAACTTTGTTAGTTGAGTGTGAGCTCGTATTATATTTTTAGCCTGGACTGGACGAAGTAGTGCAGACTTGCAGAGGACGAAATCTCTTTTTCTCAACAGAAATAGAAAAGAGTATCAAAGAATCAGAGCTGATATTCATCTCTGTGAATACTCCGACAAAAAAGTATGGAAATGGAAAGGTTTGTTTGTTTATCCATTTTTTATTTATCAGGTAAAAGAATAGCTGCAGAATTTTCTGTTAAATTTTTTTATTTAAAATATTAAACAAACTTACTTTCTTACTTTTTAAAATGCTTTTAAATTATTTATTGATTAATATAGAATCTAAAGCTTAGGGGGCCAGGTCACGAAATCTTAAACTTCATCCTTCTGAGAATATTTTTTCCATTTTCACAATGGTAATAAGTGACTCTTGGGCTTTCCTAGCACCATGCATGTCTTGTCATCAAGATCTATAAGCTCCCTGTAAAGATTAATAGAGATGATGGTTTCAAATTAAAAACCTTCATAAACTACTGCTACTACTGACATTGCAGATTCTGCACAGATAGTGATCCAACAATAGATTAAACATACACATATAGGCTATAGTTAGTAATACAAACAAATCAAAAAATTCTTTTTTCATCAAATTTGTGATTCGTTTGTATTACTAACTTATTCCCACAAGACAACCGGATATAATACATATCTCCGACATGGTATTGCCATGTAATACGTAAAGACAGAGACATTCTGTTTTTGATACGCCAGCCAGTACTTTGCACAACCCTGACATCGATTCACCCTTCTTTCGACACGGTATTGTAAGCTAATACTTGACTACAACATAAATACTAACACATAAACATAACAACACATCAGTCCTGATGATGGACTCTGCAATGGGATCTGAAACGTTGTCCAGAAAAGTCGTATAAACATTGTATAATTGAACTCAAATCAGTATCAGAAGATACAAATTATGATTATCGAAATGTTAGTCTCTACTGTATTGCTGAACTTACAATCATGTTTGCTCATGGTGACTGGCAATTGAAAAAGTAATTATTGGTGGACAGCTGAACAATATTATAGAGACGGCAAGGCAAGCGCCTGACGTAATACATATATATATATATAATGATTATCTAATATATAATACCTATATATTAGTATATAGACTTCATGTCACCCGCGAACAAGTACGGCTAGTCCGTAACTTTTGAGGCCTTTTTAGCCTTGACAATGGCACGTGATACCGTGTCGAAACGTCGGCCTTGGTCTTTTCACGGAGACCATTTACAGAAAACGCGAGGGAGTCCAGAAGTTCCTTTTGTTACATACAATAACGCTCGCGGAAACCTCAAGCAAAACATATATATATATATATATATATATAGAAAATTGTACATGATAATAAACTTTTTAAAACCTTTTCGTGCAATATCACACATTGTCATAATTAACTTCATTACTTACAATACAATGTATGTTTTAAATCCCGTGTGCTTAAGTTTTTGGGTTCTCTGGACCGCACGTGAATTTGTCAGAGGCAGCTGCATGTAAAATTTGATGTTAGTATGTTTTATAATAAATAATGGTTATTCTACTAAATTAATAGATAATTTATTACATAAAAAGATAAAACAAAAATTTTTTAAACAATATATCTATCCTAAGTCAACAGATAGAAATAAACAATGGCGTAGAATTTTATTTGTCGATAACAATTTGTCAAAAATAATTACTAAAAATATTCCTAACTCAATTCAGCCGGCCTTTTATACGAGTAACAAATTAAAAAAATACATACTAAATAACAAGGATAGTGATAATCCTATCATGAAATCAGGAGTTTATAGACTTAATTGTAACGATTGCGATAATTTTTATATTGGCAAAACAAAAAGAAATTTTGAAACTAGGGTTAAAGAACATATCAAAGCATTAACTAGCAATATTGATTCTGATTTCGCTAAACATTTAATAGAATTTGACCATACATTTGATATTAACACAGGCTTAAAATTTTTACATTTCAACTATAAGATACCTCAAATAAATAATTTAGAAATACTCGAAATTAGGAAAAATGTTAATATTAAGTCTAATATAATAAATACACAGACGAAATTTTTGCATAATCCTATTTTGAATATTTTTCCACTTAACATTCCAAATGACCCATAATAATTAACACCTCGAACCCCCCCCTCCCCTCACCAACCCCCTCAACCGCCTCTTCACCGTAACATATTTGCTGGTTTCAACTTTTAAGATTAGTACACAATAATCCTTACGAAGAGAACATTGTTCTCGAAACATGTAGATTTTTTAATCTAATATAGTGGTGAAAACAAAGTAATTTGTGTTTTATTTTAATAATAATGTCACCACAAAGTTCAAGCCTTTATACAGAAGAAGAAAACATATTCTTCGAACAACTAACTTGCTGTTGTCCTGGAATGGGGTTTGAACCACCAAACACCAGATCATTAGGCGAGCGTCATGACCATTACACCAACAAGTTACTCTTACATCAGCAAGCTATTCTTACAAGTACATTACTCTTAATATAACTGCATTTAGTTTTATTGCAGGTAATAAACTTCTGGTTGCATTAATAGGCTTTTAAGACTACACATGGTCCCCATGTTTTAATTAAATATTCATTTATGTGCAACTACTGACCCATTTCATTCAAATAATACATGCCATGTTAAGAAAAGTCTTATTTAAACATTGCTTATTTAAACATTTAATAATGCCAAGAATATTGTTTAGGAAATTTTCTTTATAAACATCAAATACATAGAATGTTTTATATTTGGGTTTCACATAACAGTACTATTACACTGCTTTTATTGATTTAATCTGATAAGTTCCTATTAATAATGGACACATTTATTTTTCTGTTTGATTACATGTATTACACAAGTGAACTTTTTAATGTTTTTATTCACACGAAATGTTATTTAAAAAGCAACTATTTTCTAAACTAAATGCATAAATGCGACCTAAATATGGAAATCTCTCGCATAAAATAATCCAAATGAAACGTTCATGTGCAAATTGCCTACTAAACAATGTAAATACAAGATGCTCATGTGTACTGCAATGTGTTAAGTATTATGATTTGTACAAAGGGAAGAGCAGCTGATTTAACATATGTTGAGAAGGCGGCTAGAATGATAGCTGATATTGCAACTGGGAATAAAATTGTTGTGGAGAAGAGTACAGTTCCAGTTATGGCGGCTGACAGCATAATGAAGATATTGAATGCCAATGTAAAACCAGGTTAGTACGGTTAGAATTCAATTATGTGTACATACATAGAAAACTCTTTATCATGTTTTGTTTGTTTTTTCAGCATAGAAATGAAAACCTTTCTTATTATAGTACGTGCAAATTTGATTCATAAGGATTAATTTTTATTGTACGAACATGATTTGATAACATTTTTAATACGTTGTGCGTGTGGCAGTCTTTTGTAATAAAAATATTAATAGACTGCTGATAAAAATAGTAACAGCTGAAAGAAGCATTGTCAAAAAGAGTCACTTGCAAATGGGATTACTTACTGGTTATTTATTTAAAAAAATTATATTTTCTTTTAAAGCAAAAGTATTCTAGATAAAACTACTACCTACTTTACTGGCATGCACAGGATATTCAATGTTCTCTATGATTTTTGGATCTTTGCTTGGTGCTCATAAAAAAGTGTTTACTGCAATTTTAAGGTCTTCAATGCTTTAATTTTTGCACTGTATGTAGTACAATGAAGATATTTTTACACTTGTGTTGAAATCTGAAGAAATAAAGCAATTTTTTTACATATTTTTAATACAAACATTTTGCCCTTCCCGTCAAAAGATTGTAAGCATAAAACGGATTTTATCCCAATATTTCTCCACATAGTTTATAGATTCAATTCAAATTAGAACCATAATAAAGTAGATTTATTTGAAAAATATCTAAAAAAATCTCCTACTGTAAATTAAAGTAAGTAAGAAATGCGCACAGTGAGTGACACCAATTGAGAATTGATTCATCAAATCTATTGGATATTTTCTATGATGGCCTTCCATTATTTACTTATTCAATAACTGCAAAATGTCTTTGTGGTAACAATGTGCAAAATGTCTTTATAACATTATTCATTTAACAAGAAAACACTATATAATTTATTGAATTATTAACATATTTCGGGGCAAATGGTTCCTTCATCATGATACATCATTTACTAAAAATTAAAAATCAACGCATAGACATTAACATCAAAAATAAATATAGGAGATGAATAACTAATTGAGACTAACTTACCATCACACCGTTTCTCCGTGGGGGTAGGCAGAGAGGATAGAGCGCCATACTCTTTTGTCCTGACATACAACTCTCGCCTCATCCACATTCATACATCTTCGCATGCAAGTTCGATGGTTTTTGAGGCCTCCAATGGGACCATCTTCCAGTATCTGGTTAATCTGGTCATGCCACGTCTTCCGCGGTCGCCCTCTCTTTCTGATTATTAGAGAATTAATGTGAAAACAAATTTTGGAGATAAATATTTGAAAAAAAAAAACCTTTTCAAACTAGGCTTTATGCTTCACCTGAGAAATGTTCTTGAATTGGTATATTAATGGATTTCAGGTGTGAGCTATCAAATACTATCAAATCCCGAGTTCCTCGCTGAGGGTACGGCCATAGATGATCTTTTGGGTGCTGATCGAGTATTAATTGGTGGTGAGGATAGTCCCGCAGGACAGCAAGCGATTCGGGAACTATGTTGGGTATACGAGCACTGGATTCCCAAGGAGAACATTCTCACAACAAACACCTGGAGTTCAGAGTTATCAAAGTTGGCTGCAAACGCTTTCTTGGCGCAGAGGATTTCGAGCATCAATTCTTTGTCGGCTGTTTGTGAGGCAACTGGAGCGGATATTTCAGAAGTGGCGAGAGCTATTGGCAAGGATTCACGAATTGGACCAAAATTCCTGCAAGCTTCCATTGGTAAACTGAACATTACTTTATTATATTAATTATATTCTTATGTGACATCTGTCATAGATCTTTTGATATTTTATCTTTGACAATGGTTTGGAAGTTTCCGCCATTTTGCGCCAGGCTAGCGTCTGCCTGCGCGCGCATCTCTCTCGGCGTGCGATGCGAGACGGCATCTTTTTACGGCGCTGTCATCGGTGAATCACAAAAGGACACCGCTCGGGTTATGTCGTGTAAATAGTCCGGAAATTGACGCAGGATTTGCATAGTTATTAATATTATAAATGTCTCACGTCAAGTAAGCTTCCGTGTTGTGTGGATGGTTCCAGCGTTTATTGCGTACCTATAGCCTTCTTGCGTATTTATATTTATTGCGTACTTATAGGCGAAATCGTACAAGTTTTAAATGGCCGCCGTCGCCGCAGAGTAAAAGGTTAAAATAATCACGGAAATAGTATTTTAAACACCGATATTGTGATTTTATTTAATAATTGAGTGAATTTGTAAAGGTCTTCCAACGGTTAACAACGAATTTGTACTATAAGATCGATGTCAATGTATAATCGTTCAATAAATACAGTTGTTTATCATAATTAATAAAAGGCGTCGCTAACCAGTGAATTTGTAAAAGTTTTCCTACGGATAACAACGAATTTGTACTATAAGATCGATGTCAATGTATAATCGTTCAATAAATACAGTTGTTTATCATAATTAATAAAAGGCGTCGCTAACCAGTGAATTTGTAAAAGTTTTCCTACGGATAACAACGAATTTGTACTATAAGATCGATGTCAATGTATAATCGTTCAATAAATACAGTTGTTTATCATAATTAATAAAAGGCGTCGCTAACCAGTGAATTTGTAAAAGTTTTCCTACGGATAACAACGAATTTGTACTATAAGATCGATGTCAATGTATAATCGTTCAATAAATACAGTTGTTTATCATAATTAATAAAAGGCGCCGCTAACCAGTGAATTTGTAAAAGTTTTCCAACGGATAACAACGAATTTGTACTATAAGATCGATGTCAATGTATAATCGTTCAATAAATACAGTTGTTTATCATAATTAATAAAAGGCGTCGCCAACCAGTGAATTTGTAAAAGTTTGCCGACGGATAACAACGAATTTGTACTATAAGATCGATGTCAATGTATAATCATTCAATAAATACAGTTGTTTGCCATAATTAATAAAAGGCGTCGCCAACCAGTGAATTTGTAAAAGTTTTCCAACGGATAACAACGAATTTGTACTATAAGATCGATGTCAATCTACAATCGTACAATAAATACAGCTGTTCCTGACGAGTCACCCGAACACCAGCCGGCCAACGCCGACCTTGGCTAAGGGCGGCCCTCTCCAAGTCAAGTAGAAGAAAAGAAATCATTGTTTCTCGTGTTATCACCCCTTTTTATGTGCAAAGTCAAAGAGTGGCCATCCCCCCAAATAACAGGTGAAAAGTAGTTAATCTCTGTGAACTTCACATCTGACTCCCTCTAGTGTCCTGCGTTCTGTCTTAACCTGTACATTGCTTGAAGTAAAACAATTGTTAAGAATTTAATTCTAAATTAATTTTAAGCAGATTAACTATAGGTTACTAAATTTTTAAAGCGGTTGCAACCCACTAGGATTTTAAGTATTGATGAGAATATGTAGTGTCATTTTTCTTGTATTTACAACTGTTGATGAGAAAATGTAGTGTCATTTTTCTTGTATTTACAACTGTACCATTTACAAAAACTTGTTCTAATATAATATTGTACTCAACATTTTTCTTTCATTTACTTCCCGATACCCACCAAACACACTCGTGAACCAGAACTACCCTGAAGATTGAGCAATGTTCCCAACTGAGCTGGTTCAGGAATATCCTTCCCGCCATTGGGAAGGGAATTTAAATATGAAATCAGTAGATGTCAAAAATAATTTATAATCTTTTTTTATACTGCTACACATCGTTTGGATCTAAAACATTTCAACAACTAAACGTTATTTTAATCAGATGTATCTGATTGTATTGATGATTGGTAATTGAGATATAACTGTTGTTTAATATTGGTGGTTACCAGCTAAATTGCAAAAAATCAGTTACCAATCATAGATACATCAGATACGTAATCTCAAATAACGTCAAGGGCCCTCGCAGACTATAGACTAAACAATCGGGCGATAGTTTGGTAAGACAAAATACAGTTAATTAATTTACAAAACAATAATCACTGCCACCTGAATATGTATCAAATATATGCGAACCAAAAAAAATTATCTACATATTGTTAGTCACAATATTTTACATACGATGGGTAGTAGAGACAGGAAAATAAATTAGTGAATAGGAGAACAGACAAGAATATGTATTCCAAATAATAGAATTCGCTTCCTTATTAAAGCATTTCATTCTGTGGTGCAAAATAGCTGATGATAACTACATTCACAAAAAGGTATCTTCACATTTGATCTCATTTGGAAAAGGGTACCTGATTAGATTGGATCAAGTTTTGTATTTATTTTATGTGTTTGACATATTTTCATTAATTTTTTTAGGCTTTGGTGGTAGTTGTTTCCAGAAAGACATATTAAGCTTAGTTTATATAAGTGAGTGCCTTAATTTACCTGAAGTTGCAGCCTACTGGCAACAAGTCATTGATCTAAATGAGTACCAGAAATCGCGATTCACTAAAAAGGTGAGGAAAAATAATTAATTTTTATGAAAATCGTCTGTTCAGGAATTAAAATATTTTTTTATGGAATAATAATAAGAGAGTCGAAATAAAATAATAAATTACTACATTACCTTACTAAGTCTTTATGAATGTTTAATATCAGAGTAATAGTAATAATAAGAAATCATTCTGAATATATTATTAGTGTTATTCAATCCAGTGAAAATTTTGACAGTAACTTTGTGGTGAAACACGATTATTTTAATTTTCGCTAAACATTGTGTTTAGAGTTCTTTCATAACTATTATAGTTTTCGAGAGGAGCAGTCCTCATCATCAAAGATAATTAATAACTAATGATGAGGGATACCGCTTTGTTCGAAACTATAGTTGTGACTAAATAACTCAATGCAAAAACGTAACATGAAATAACTAAATCATGTAGCGCAAAGTTTAGTTTAGTGAATTTTTTTTAGACTTTAATATTTTTATTTTGCTTCTTTTTTCTTCTGACTCGCATACAGAATACTTAACACATTCATTTCTGATTAAAAATAATAATAATCATGAGCGGATTAACAATTTGCTCGCTACTTATCTTCAATACCTCTTCGCAAGACCATCTCAGACTTTTCTAGCAATTTCCAATTCACTGTAAAAGGTGTAGAGTGCTAAAAAAACAAAAAAATAATAAAGGTAAAATCCACAATTATGTGCAATTTCACTTCTACCATCCTGTGTGACGGTATTGATTATTATTATTTTATTTATTATATACTAGCTGTGCCCGCAGCTTCGCCCTCGTGGAATTCAGTCTGAGACTATAAGAATATCAGTTAAAAATCAATATAATCTAAACTACTAGTCCAAACAATGTTGTGTAAAAGGCAATTTTTATCTACATAAAATTTTCCTGGCTATAAGCTAATTTATTTTGATAAGAATTTATCATTAGAGTGCCACCACGATAACTTCGTGTGCGAGGGTGTCGCCCCTGTCGCGAAACAGAAGTTACCAGGTTGTAAATTTATTACACAATATATAATGTACTGAATGTACGGTGACCAGTGTCAATATAAATTTGGTCGGGTAACAGCGCGCTCCGCGGTGGCCGCTCTATCTGTCAAACTATCAGACGGTAATATTGGTCCATTATTTGCTTTTTCAGCTTCGCAAAACTTTAATACTTCATTGGCAATTGTTCTTGCACCACCTCGGACTGTTTTGGTTGTTTTGGACATAATAATTCAGTGTATATTGGTAATCAAGATGTCACAGCTCCGAGCAAATACAAAATCGTACTGAATTACAGGGCGAGGGGTTGCCGCCGGGTGCGGGCGGGGCGGGTTTTAGTTCCAATCCTGCCGCACGCCAAGTTATGTTGGGCAGGCAATACCTACTCATTATTACCCCTGACAGATTAAAATTAATTTTAAATATATATTTTATTCATATTTAATCAATTTGTTAATCAACCTTAACATACATGTAGATACATATATGTCGTTATGGACTTTTTTATAGGCCTTTTTACTGTTAAGGCAGCGTTTTTTCGTTTACTTTAGTTGTGAAGAAAGTCTCCATGACAAGCCCTTTTATTTTAACTGGATAATATATAGCCTATAACCACCCTGAAGGTCGATTCTAAATATTGGTGAATTTTTGAAATCGGATAAGTTGTTTCGGAGACTACCTCCTACATTCAAACTTACAAACTCACAAACTTTACCTCTTTATATGTTAGTATAGATATATACTGCCTGATATCTAACGGTGCTGAGGCTTAAAGGGACTTTCTGTCACAGTGCCAAGTGCACATTCACTTGCTCATATAAGCAATATAAGCAATTGAATGTGACCATAAAATGCATGAGATGTGTTTTGTAGAATGCATCTCATTCATTTTCAGTATGTGACATCAATTGTCTATTAAAAGAAATATAAATATTTTTTTAAATAAAATTATTGTTTCTAGGTAATTGAATCCCTGTTCAACACCGTGTCTGATAAAACCGTGGCGATCTTTGGCTTTGCATTCAAAAAGGACACGGGTGATACGCGCGAGTCTCCTGCCATCTGCGTGGCCACAACTCTAATGATCGAGGGAGCTAAACTACAGATATACGATCCTAAAGTTTGTACTTCCCTTTTTTTATATGTAGATTGCAATTTATGCAATAATTATAAATGTAAATTCATAGTTCAATAATTATAAATGTAAATTCATAGTTCCTTGTCCGAGCACAAGAGCAATCCTCTTAAATGGAGAGGAACTATGAATAACACAATTGTGTAATAAATATTATATTGAACAATAAAACCATGCAAAAAAATAAAAAAAATTTGGCAATGATGCAATTGACTGTAGACTACTTTTGCTTTTGCTAGAGTAAATAATTAATAAATAATTTCTTATAAAAATATGTCTACCGAGGGTAGACAAGCGGTACACAATGAAATTCTGGTACCAACCCTGATAGTACGGAAGTGAAGCCTGGAGCTGCCAGAATAGGATCCATTTATGGAAAATCCATCTATGGTAGAGTAATGAATGAAGATGTTAGAAAGGAATGTAAAGCTGATCTCAGCATAGTTAATAGAATTAAAAAGGGGTCGCTCAGATTGTTTGGGCATGTTGAGCGCATTAATGAGAATAGAAGCAAGTATTGACAGCACCAGAGAGAGAGCCGACTGTGGAAGACGGATTAATCAGATGGTCCTGTTAGGTACCTCAAGAATTGTGGAGTGTGAATGTGGATGAGGCGAGAGCATGTGTCAGGATTGAAGAGTGTGGCACTCTATTCTCTCTGCCTACCCTAGCGGAGAAACAACATGTTGGTAAATAAGTATATGTCTGAAATATTGAAAAATTCATCACCCGTCTGAAAATTTCAAACCACTGTATTCGTAACATATTTTTCAAGAACTTTATTTCAAAGGCACCAATTTTTATGCTTTCTTTTCTCATAATCACCCACTCCATATAAGAAGATCAAAAATTTAAAGGTTTTCACCAGCTTAGAAATAATCTTTTTTCCTGGAGTATCAAAAATATTAATTAATTAATGTTGTCCAATGAATAATAATAATAGTTTTTATTCATATCTTATTTTTTGAATTGTATTACACTTTGACTGCCTAACTAGGGATTAGAGTACCTCTCATTAATAACCAAATTAATTTTCCATATAGCCCTTTGTTTAATTTAACGTTCACAAAATATGTGGTAACACTCACTTTAGACCCTGCCCCCTCTCACTCTCTCTCGTTAGATTCCTGAATTGTTCAGTAGGCTATAATCGGTGCATGCTTGTCTCTGACAAGATTAACACGCATGTGATCAATAGTGGTGATAGTTTAACAATACTATGGTTGGGGTGTATAGTGTGAATATAGTAGTGTAGTGTTGGTCCTGACGAAGAAACGGGTACGTCTCGAAACCGGTAAACCGTAAATCTGGTAGTGGTTTTTACTAACATTCTGTTAGGGATTACCTGTTTGAAGGCAGTCGACTATTTACATAGCAAAAAGAGAAAAATATAATTTTGTATACATTACAATAAATTTTTAAAGGAACAAATATATAATAAATTTAAATTTGATAAAATATTTAGGAACAGAAATAAAAGAATTTTACCTTCCATTAAAATTCCTATTTTGTTTCCCTCGACGCCTGGAATCCATTATGAGAGAACAGCCTGCTGTTTCGCCACTAGACACGCGTTCCTACCCCCTCTGATTCCCTGTTTGCGACAATTTATTCCCGCTGGTATCCCTGTTTCCGGTTTTGTCCGCGCAACGGTTTTTCTTTCATATGACTCATAATGCACCAGGTAGGGATTACCTGGATTCCAGGCGTCGAGGGAAACAAAATAGGAATTTTAATGGAAGGTAAAATTCTTTTATTTTGTGTTCCGTCTCGACGCCTGGAATCCATTATGAGAGATCTGTTTGTTATCACCTGGTGACCTAGTGGTTCGACGTTATATGTGACTGCCTATATTGGCGTAAAGAGAGGCGCTAATGAGCTCTGGGGGCATTGTTGCTTGGGCTTATCTACTATCTCTCTTTGGTAGAATTTTCGGAAGGTGATTTCACTCTGCCAGTTTCCCCTTGACAAGATCTCCTCTATCGGGTAGTTTTCCAGCCAATTCAACGAAGCCACAGCAGAACGAACACTTCCTGGCGTTGCTTCCACTCCAGCCTCTCTTAGGATTGACTTGATCCAACCACCTATCATTGTCCGTGAAGCTGGCTTTACTTCACCTGCTGTCGTCACAAATAGTTCTTTCATGTCCGGCTTTCGTCTCGGCTGTGAGAGTGAGACCAGCTTTCGGATCCAAAACAAGGGGTTGATGTTCCTTTCATCCGATGCGCTCAACCTCCATCCCGATTGTTTGTGTCTTGCCGTGTCAGTCTTCGCTCCAAAGGCTGGCCATAGCGTGATGGAGTCTCCTTTGTCGATCAATCGGTCCGGGGTGACTCTGAGAAGTGTCAGATCTTGGACTCTTCGCCCAGATGCCATGATGAGTAGTATGGCCGTCCTCCTTGACACGTCATACAGGCTGTTTCCTTGGCGGGTTTTCACGTAGCCACTCCACCACTACTCGGGGGTTCCAGATCGGGGGTCTCTCAGTGCATCCACCAGAAACCGAGATGGCTTTAAGGACGTGCCTGACGAGGAAGTTCGAGCTAATCTTATCTGCATCAAGAGCTGGGCCACAGAAGGATACGATTGCCGATTTGTGGACCAATATTGTTCGAGGGGCTAGCCCTTCGTGGATGAACAGGTTGGCCAGATATCTTGCCACTGTTGCAGGGGGAGGGTTATGAGGTTGGACAGAATGCGTGGTACACCATCGCTGCCACCTATCCCAGGCCGGCTTGTAGGTGTTCAGCGTTGAGCCTCTCCAGCCAGATCTGAACAGCTGCTGTTCCTCCTGGCTCCAATCCGCTATAGCCTGTTCCCACCCACTGCTATTCTCCAAACTTCCAGTTGGAGGTCCGACACCCTCGGTGGGGGAAACCCTGTCGACGTATCGATCAGGACGCTCTTCAGATCTCTTACGCTTATTGGCCCTCCCTTTGCTCGTTGTTTGAGACCGGCCCTCCAGAATGTCTTCTCCCATCTTGGCACAACTAGGAGAATGGTGCCTCTTGCCAGGTTCAAGTGCGCCAGTACTCTTGGGATGAGATTCGGCGGCGGAAATACCCAGGCCCGCTCGTAATCCCAATGCTGACTGAATGCGTTGAGATAGGAGGCCGAGCAATCGGTTGAGTCTAGCGACACGTAGTTTGGCACCACATGGGCGGTGGCCGATGCGAAGAGGTCGATCTGAGGACGTCCCCATATTCGGAATATTTCCTCTGTCGCTGGTTCCAGGAGGTGCCATTCCGGGAGTGGTGTCCCCCGTGAGAGTCGGTCCGCAATCCCGTTGTATCTCCCTGGAATGTACTGCGCTGTCAGAGATATTTCCTGCTGGTCGATAAACTCTAGGAGGTCTCGAGTTATCTTCAGAAGGCCCAATGATCTTGTCCCCCCCTCCTTGTTGATGTAAGCCACTACTGTCTTGTTGTCTGTCTGCAGTAGGGTCTTCGTTCCTCTTAGCAGGTAAGCGTGATCCCTGATCACTGCGTAAACAGCGAAGGCTTCTTTCTGGTTGGAATGCCACCGCATCTGCTCTGGGGACCACTGGCCTGATATCGTCTTGTCGTCCACCTGGCCGCCCCAACCTGCGTCCGCTGCGTCTGTAGTCAGGAAGTGGGAGAAGGGGGCTTCGTGTATTGGGCAGGACTCCCCTACGGCCTCCAACCACCACTCTAGGTCTTGCCGAACCGCGGCAGGAAGCTCCACTTGTCTGGATGGCTCGTGCCTCTGCAGCTGGCGGCTGAATCTCTGCAGTCTTCGGCAATGCAAACGACCCCGAGGGGTGGCGAAGTTTGCGAAGTTGAGTCTCCCCAAGAGGCCTAGAACCTGCTTGGGGGAGCAACTGCCGGCCTCGATCGGGCGGCGCAGTACTTGGCGAAGGCCAGAGCACTTGCGGTCCGAGAGGGATTTCTGGTTGGCTTCTGAATCTCTGCAGTCTTCGGCAATGCAAACGACCCCGAGGGGTGGCGAAGTTTGCGAAGTTGAGTCTCCCCAAGAGGCCTAGAACCTGCTTGGGGGAGCAACTGCCGGCCTCGATCGGGCGGCGCAGTACTTGGCGAAGGCCAGAGCACCTGCGGTCCGAGAGGGATTTCTGGTTGGCTTCGGTGTCCCAAGTTATGCCCAGAAACTCCAGCTTTTGGGTAGGTATAAGGACACACTTGTCGCGGTTGATGCACCAACCCAGATGCTGGAACAGATTGACCGTCTCTACTGCCTGGGTCGCTAGCAGGTCCCTTGACTGATTGGCCAGAAGGAAGTCGTCCAGGTAGACTACGGTCCTTATTCCTCTCTTCCGCAAGAGTCCCGCTAGCCAGTTTGACAGCGTTGCGAACATTCTCGGGGCTGATGACAGGCCAAAGGGCAGGCAGGTCATCTGGAGAAGTTCCCCTTGGTAGTACAGTCTCAGGAACTTTCGGTGCGATTCCGCTATTGGTAGGTGAAAGTATGCCTGGGTTAGGTCGATTTTCACCAACCAATCTTTGGGCTGGAGGAAGTCTGGGACCCGAAAGTGGTTGAACAGCTTGAAGGGTTTCGCCTCCACAAAGGCATTCAACGCCTTCAGGTTGAATATCGGCCTTAGGGAGTTGTCCGACTTCGGAGTTAGAAACAGATTTGAGATGAAGCTCGGAGAATGATCTGCTCTTTCCAGCACGCCTGACATCTTCAGGGCCTGAATGTGACTCGACATGTCTCGAGACTCCTTCGTGCTGAAGCTGCTCAACAGCTGCCTGGTGGAGAAGACTAACGGAGGTTTGGCCGTGGTCTGCCTTCCGGATAGGTCTCCTGTTCGGGTTCCCTGGGCCTCGCTCCCTGTTCCTCGGCTCCGGCAGAAAGGGCTTACGGGACTGGAGGTATCCCTGGTTCGGAGCTCGACGAGAAGTTGACGGCTGGGGCTGAGATGTTGACGGTTGGGCCAGGTTTCGGGTTGCGGGCGAGACCATCACCTTCTCCTGGCCCCCGTTCTTTAGGATATACGCCGATAGCTCTTCCCTATTGAACAAGTATCCCGAGCTTGGAGGGATTTTGGCCGCACCTTCTCGCACGAAAGGGTCTTTGAAGCCCTCCAATATGGCCTTTCTCCGGTTCAGTATACACTCTGCCCGTCTGCCGCACACAATCTGCAGGATGTCGTCCGAAATCTTATTGTACGGAGCATCGCTGGTGAACATCGACTGAATCCGCTCGAAGAGAGCCGAAGCGGAAGATCCGTGCCGGGTTCGGATGCCCAATTCACCAGCGATTGCATCCCGTCTCTCAGGGCTCTGGGCGAGCAAGGCGTTTGAAAGCGCGGCGAGCGATCTTTCCAGCAAGCCAGTATGTTTCGGCGCGTTATCGACCATTCTCAAGTCGTCGTTCACCGACAATTCCACAAATGTGGGAGTCGCCGCGTAGGTTCTCTGCGTTTCCGCATAGCGAACGCCTGACCACTCGTCGGACTCGAAGTGTTGCAACTTCGAGATCTGTTCGATTCGCTTCGGGTCCGCTCTCGGTACTGGCGGCTCCTTCACGACCGTGCTGAGCTTGCCGAACTCCAGCGTATTCCTCGCCCTTCTGAGGCTCGGCGGCGGCTGAATAAAGGGCGCATTCGTGTTCCGGCGTTGGCGGCGTTGTTGATGCAGGGGCCGCGCCGCCCGCTAACAAGGCCTCCGTCAGAGCAGTCACCTGTTTTAGCAGGTGGTCTACACGCGGGTCGTATGCTACGCGGCGTCTCTTTCAACTCGGTTCTTCGAAAGAAGATCCGTCATTCGAGGATACCGGCGAAGGAGCTTGCTCGTCCGCCATCTTGTTAACAAAACGTTTGACGAAATTCACGGGATTTACACTAAAATATCAACGTCCTGTCGCACTATGTTAAAAATTTGTATAGTCTAATGTTTGTTAACCTAGGGATCAAAAATTAAGGGGGTAGGTTGCAATAGAAACACAAAAAATCACAACAAAAGTTGGCGTGTCAAAACGCGTGCCGAATGGCGCGAAACAATGACGTTATATGAAAGAAAAAACCATTGCGCGGACAAAACCGGAAACAGGGATACCAGCGGGAATAAATTGTCGCAAACAGGGAATCAGAGGGGGTAGGAACGCGTGTCTAGTGGCGAAACAGCAGGCTGTTCTCTCATAATGGATTCCAGGCGTCGAGACGGAACACAAAATACAGAATTATCGGTAAAGTAAGGTAAGCAAAAAGAGAAATCGAAATAAAATACAAATTACAAAATATATAAAACATTGAGAGAAAATTACACAGCATTCCAAAGGAATTCATTTTAGGGTTTTCTCAGATAGTTCTCATCCGATATCAATGAGTCACTCATTTAATTGTTTTTTTAGAGCACGTGGTATAAATTATTATTATTATAAATGAATATAATGTGCCGCTCTAAATCTAGCCTGAACACACTCGAATTTAACATTCAAATCTACATATTCATACGCTAGTATAAATTTTTTATGTCAAATTATTCTTATCTTACGCAGTAAATTAAATTAAATACGTGTTTGGTTTCAGCACAATTCCTATAACATTTCATATGCTGAATAGCTTATACGGCCTAATAAATTCATAGAAAACTGATAATACACCCATATCACCATCCTGCGTTATGTTATCATGTTCTTTGTAAAGAATTGTGTCAATTTATGTTTTTATTATATTCATATCTAAGTAATGTAGATTACATATATTCCCCATTCATGAAATGTCTCAGTTCCAAGATTCAGAACACAGACACAGAAAATAAATATAATGTAAAATGTAAACGTGATTTTGCATTTGACTATACAATAATAATAGAAAATGAGATAATCGAAATGTTGTACATGTCATCAAACTGAGTTTACATCTATTCATAAAAATTAAAAACTGATTGTTATTTGGGGGTGATCTTGACCGCGCTTAGGTAGTCGCAAAACGTGGGGACAATTCGCGAATATAATTTTTTTTTATCTGGATAATTTTTTCTCAATAACCTCTAATAGTTAAGAATCTACTGGCAAAAAACTAAATTACACAGCTGAAACGTGTGGATGGCAATGTAGAAACTACGTGACATACCCACCACCGATTCTCTCTAGGTCGTCAAAAATATATTATGTTGTACATTAAGGGCAGGGCTTATCTAAGACGCGAACAATTAATTAATGTGTTTGTTGCCCCAGTAGGGAAATTTCAATTTTTTTTTGTTCTTAATAGAGTAATCTTTACTTTGGTCTAGAATATATAATTTTTTTTTTTGCGTATTTTGAGAGTATAAAAATGATTTTGAAATTCAATATTTTAAATTCCCACCAAAACACACAATTCATTTCACTAGTCACGCTTATGTGCGTCACAATTGTATGGTATCTAGCTGTACAAATACTATGGCACTACGCCAAACATGCGAATTGATACATCACAACCAATCATATGCGTTTTAATGGTGTCATATTTCTAAAGATTTTTATGATAAAAATTATAAATGAAAACATTTATCCCACACTTTCTATTCTAATTCACAGATTATAATTAATATTTATGGATCGAATTCGTATATTTTCATCAGTATTTTTAATATGTGAAATTTGCTTATTATTTTAAATATTCGAGGATTCATTTCTGTAAGTAAGAGTTTTAATTCTTTTCAAGAAAATCGATAAAATAATTGACAATGATCTGTGTAAATCTTTAAAACTCAATACTTTGAGTGTCATTAATGTATAATTTTGTTTTTATTTTAGTTTTTAAGTATCATATATATGAGTACACGCGCAATTTAAAAAAAATTGTTTTTCATCAATACTAATAGATTACATACATATATTTTCGTAGGACAATCATTTTGTGGTTTGACATATTACATTAAATAAAACAAAATCACCTTGTATATAACCACAAGTTTTATTAAACACCACACCAACCAGTTTCGCTCAGCTCAAGTTTCATCAGGACATATTGAAAACTAACATTAAATGTGATAGGAGTGCACTTATATGTACATAAAAGAGACAGAATAAAGAGAGACAGAAAGAGACAGAAAACATAAACATGTATGATACCCAATTAGGGCTAATAGATTAATTTCAATTAATAATAGTTCATTCACCAAGCCAATTATTTAATTACAAACTTATAATAATATTACCTAATATGTATATAATTTGACTGTTGGAAAAAAATCATTTATCAATTTTTTTAAAACGTTTTTTAAAAATTCTAGTAAATCCCTGCTCTTTTAATGTACCATTTTATGACATATAAATACATCCAATCATTTATCTCTTCACTTATATAGTATTCCTCCTATTTAAAAATTAGTGCTATATTAAAAATAATTACGAACACTAATTGTTAAATGTTTTTTCTATTCACCAACAGGTGGAACCGGAACAGATAGACTATGAATTGCAAGAACATGGCCGCAATTATGATGTCCATACATCTGCCTTGTCGGCTGCCACAAATGCTCATGCCATTATAGTCTGCACTGAGTGGGATGAATTCAAGGTTGCAACCCTTTAATAATATTTTAACTTGTTTGTTACTTTGGGTGACAAGGTTAAATGATAAAAAAATATTTAATCATTAAAAATGTTTTTATTTCTTTTTATAAATTGTTTATCTTAATTTATATTTTAAGTCAATTTTAACTTTTTTACTTGAATAATATGCTTATTACAAGCTTTTTCCTCTTCACCCGCTTCCCATTTCATTTGGGGCTGGCTTTCCTTACTTTTCTCTTCCATGATTCCCTGTTCTGGGCCATGGCTTCGTCCAACCGGGCATTCTTCAGGTCCTTCTCCATACTACTCCGCCATGAGGCACTGGGTCGACCTCTGCCTCTTTTTGTCTCTTGTATTTTGAATGCGGTATGCACTGCATGATCTCCACGCCTTATTATATGGCCGTACCATTTCAGTCTCGATTCCTTCACCTTTTAAGTATCAGGGACTACTCTTGATATGCTACCCCTACTATGCTAATACCCCTGATATGCTAATTTCTCACTCTGTCAAGCTATGTTACATCCCTAGACCATCTGAGCATTATCATTTTACTGGGATGGAGTTTTTGCTTGTGCACCTTCTTTACAGTTCAGCATTCTTCATTCATTCAGGAATGGGTAGTCGGCTTCAATGTTTGCATCGGCTGTGAGTACTGAACCTAGATACTTAAATTTTTTCACTTCAGGTAGTTTCATTCCTTATATGTATATGGGGTGATCTGTTTTTATTGTGTTACTGTATATGCATTTCATGTATTCCGTTTTGCTTCTGCCAATGTGTAGATCATGGCTTTCTAAAGCAGCTACCCAAAGTGATAGTGTATTCTGTAACTCCTGTTGTGTTTTAGCTGCTATCGCCGCGTCATCCGCATATATCACGCTCCAATCTATTAAATCCAGACTTATTAAAATAAAAATAATTATGTACATTATTTTTCCCCTTATTTTATCAATCAACCTATTATGGGGGCAGATAACTTATGATTTTGGATTAATCTCTTAATTTTCTTAAATTTTTAGACCCTGGACTATCAGAAATTTTATGATGTAATGCTGAAGCCAGCACACATATTTGATGGAAGGAAAATCTTAGATCACGAGAAACTGACAAAGATGGGTTTTCAAGTTCAGACCATTGGAAGGAAGTTCTGCCAGAATGGACCCATTGTTTCTTGGAGGACACAAGCTCTCGCCTGACGGCATTTAAATATGTAAGTTTTAAAAATGTAATTTTTTTCCAAATATGTATTTAAATAAAGTCTTGCTTCTTGTTCTCAATGCACGCCCCTGGTTCGGCTGGTTTAAGTGATCACTACGTGATACACAATGTAACATTTACCAATTCCACCCACGATAGACTACCACATCTATCAAATTTTTGGAAGTTGTATATATGTATGTTTAATTTTCACACGGTGTTCCATATGTTAGTTGTATCTTTACTACTGCCACCTGGGGTCTAAATAATTTTAATAAAAAAACACCCAAGCTTAGATTTATTGTAACACAAATCACACAGATTTATTGTAACCTCACCGGGAATCGAACCCGGAACCCCCGGTGATTCTGAAATCCCAAAAAAATAAATATATATCTTATAGGCCAGTGCGGTGCATTTTCAATAAATTTATTTTCATAATTAATAAATTAAATGCTTTCTTTTTCAGAACCAGCTATCTAGAAAAAATGCACAATACTCAATTTTATAGACTTTGGTCAGTCTATAATAGTTCATTAGATTTTTTACACAGATTATGTGGAACAGTATTAAATTGTATTTTATCTTCTTAGATTGGCTCCATCATATTATTAAATATTGTAATACTATCAATATATTATGTATACTTTATTTGATTTAAGTATTATGTAAGAAATATCATAGATTTTGTACCCTTGTTTGTAAGTTTATATGCATTAATTCAATTATATAATAGTACTTACGCAACATAGGTTCAAATTTGACTTTTCATCTCATAATATTTTTTATATTCTCTACCTGGTTGAATTTGTGACTTCACATTATAAGTTTATAGTGCAATATTTTTTTGTATTAATATCTTTAAGATCTGGCTTAATTTAACTAATGAAGAGTTGTAGGATGTTTATTCCTCACATATTGATAAATATCATTTCTCAGTCATCATCAATCAACATCACACATATCAGAATAAGCTGGAACATTCCTTTTTTAATTTACCCAGCAATAATTACTGCTTTCAATACTGCAATAAGTTAGCAATTACTGTTATATACAGAACTGTTCGTAATTTACTAACAAAAAACATACTTATTATCCTCAGTTCCAAGGTAGCAAATTAGATTATTTTCTATTTTCATTCCATAATAATAAGCTACTATTTTACATAGTTCTCAACAATAACATTCTGCAACAATGAACTACGTATATGAAAACCTACATATTTCGCGGCTGTTCAAAACTCTTCCATCAGTCTGCTATCACCCTGTGTTTTTCCATCTTATGTGTTGTGTCACACAGTTCCGTCAGGTATAAACGAACAGTGAATAGCTGATGCGGGACATCCGGGATGCCACATTCCTTCTGGTGCGTGCTAAAGGCACATTCAGTTTAGGCTTCCCTGCTATATGAATTTTCTTTTTTTTTACAGCGGTGATCAGAGACTGTTACATCTGTTCTATTATTTCAGAGATTACAAGCAGTTTAACACCACTTATAAAATCTACAAGTACATCGTTTATTTTATCTTTAGCCAGATAAATTTTACCTTTAGAGGACACAAACCTAACAATATGTACATAATATGATTTGGAAATTATAAATTTATTTTTATGTTAAATTATGTTCCTTGACTTACATTTATAAAAAGTTCATTGTAATTTTTGTCACAAATGTATAAATTATTTGTAGGTGTACACGGCTCATGAAATGTGTGGCCATGCCAAGAAAAAAGTGTTGATACATCATCAATGGTGATTTACATGGAAGGAAGTATTATAGATATACAATACGAATATGTAATACCGATCTTTGTAACTGTACTCGCAAAATATTTAAAATATGAATACATACTTTCTTGGTTTATGTTGCAAATAATTTATTTGCAACATGGACCGATGTCACACAATAATAATAATTTATTTAATATATTATCTGTATTTAAATAAATTTAATAAAGCTTTCCTAAAATTTTTTTAAAGCTTTATCAAAAGCACTTTACATGACAAGTAAAAGAAACAGCCAGTATTTTTTATATTTATTTAAAAATCTTAAGTGAAATGTTAGGTATAGACGTACCACTATAACTTGGCGTGTGAGGGAGGGCGTCCCTATCGCCTAACAGAAGTTGTCAGGGTGTAAATTTATTACACAATACATAATGTACAGAATGTCCGGTGACCGGTGTCGTATTAAATGCAGAAATTTGGTCAGGCAGCACTAAAGAAACCGTGCAGTAATGGCGGCCGTTCTATCTATCAAACTGTTAGACGGTAATATCGGTCCATTATTCGCTTTTTCAGCTTCGCAAAACTTTAATACTTCATTGGCAATTGATCTTGCACCATCCCGGACTGTTAAGGATGTTTTGGACATAATAATTCAGTGTATATTGGTAATCAAGATGTCACAGCTCCCGACCAAACACAAAATTAAACTAAATGACAGGGCGAGGGGTTACCGCCGGGTGCGGGCGGGGCGGATTTTAGTTCAAAATTCGCCGCACGCCAAGTTACGTTGGGCAAGCAATAGTGCTTACCATGATATGTATAAATATATTTTTGGCATTTATTAATGGTGAAACTTTCTGTTTTCAAAGTTTCATCTCAAAATTTAGGTATAATCTTATTTGTGCTTGGGGGATATAAGTCCCCTACATTAGGACTATCTTATTTTAAAGTCAACCTATACTCACCAACTGGGTTGCTTCATTTAGATGTCTATTGTGTGGTGTATATTTAATTTACATAATAACATTACACAATAATAAATAAAATATTGATGTGTAGTACATAGTTTGAAATAAATATTAATTAAAGATAATAAAAAAATACCTATCTGATTATAATTATTAGAAAATGATGTATTTGGATATCGCAATGGAAAAGTTGAATAAATTTATATATTTTAGAATTATTTTTATTTACTGTAATATCAAAACTAAAAAAATTAGGTCACAAGGCTTTGTCTACTGTGTTTTAACATGTTTTTTGATTTTTCAAAATTATTATTATTTTTGAAAGATTTTGGCCTTAGAGCGAATTAAAATCACTAGTACTGAATATGCAACTAGTTAATACAGATAAATTACTATAAAAATGACTCCAGAAGTCTGATGGAATATTTTTGGTCCATTCCTAACTTGTTGCATCGTCATTTGTTGCATGCATCTATGGCTTCTATATATATTTTCATAATTAAATATATTTTAATAAATTGAGATTGACATAAATTATAATTCTTGCGTGTTCCTTTTTATTTTTGTCACAAAAATTAACTTAGCAGTCTGTTGCATTTAGAGCTAAGATCTGTGATATCAAAACCTGCTTGAAATTTGAATGACACCCAAAGAATAAATGAAATTGTAAAAATAATGTCTATTTTAAAAGGTGAAGGATTGAATAAAATTACAGGCGTTCATATATCCTAACATGGAAATCATGTATAACTTTAAGTTTAAAAATATTTAAAAAATATATTATTTAGCTCTACCTATTTTAAATAATGCATTTATTATTATTATAAAATTATTTGTAGCATGCAAATCGCATATATGTATCCAAGTATGAGGCAATCTGAGTATAAGTTGAAGGCAAAAACTATTTTAAAATAATGTTCTTATATGCTTAATTATTATGATTCTTTCTTTTAAAATATTTAAAACATTATGCATTTCCATGATAAGCCCATTATGATTTAAGCATTTCCAATATTGACAGGTTTATATTTTGCCAGTAAAGTTTTTATTTGACATGGAACTCCCACATTTAAATTTACAGAATCATATTATACTACCTTCGACTTAATACCAGCTTCATACATTATTGTTTAAGTTTAATTCACTTATTATGAAATTAATTTTTTTTTTAAAACCGCAAACCCTAAGAGGCGGCAGATTTTGCAATGCGACTAAAATTTGGTTAATATTTGTTGTTAAAAAATTGCAAATTACTCGACTTATACTTGTATATTAATATATAAAATATATATGACTGAAGCCCCAGATGTCTCAAGCAGGGCCTGTATATGATTTTTTCCATGCAATAGTTTATCTGTTTATGGTTATCATGTGCTTCTTTGGTTGCCAGGATATTATTAAGACAAACATCATGGCCCATGCGTTAGCAAAACGGTTGCTAAATATTTTATATTGTTTTTACATCTATGGTTACCTCCATTAAAGGAAATAACACAATGGTCAATGTCTAAACATTGAAATTAAACACATCTGAAATTAGTTCTTAAACATGGCATAGACAATATCACATCAGAAGCTGATGCTACTTAAGATGTCTGGTGTTTAGTAATAAGTAGGGTTGAGGGGCCAGCTATGGCCACTTTAAGATATTTTTTGCCAACTATGCATCGCTACGAACTCAAAAATAGTCAGAATCAATTTTTTAAAATTTCCCCATATAGCACATTAATTACTCTTTTGAAAATGTAGAAAAAAAGTACATAAAATTTAATATAGTTTAAAGTAGAAACATCAAACTTGAAACATATCAAAATGTGCCAGTTCTGGCCAATTTTATCTAGTTTCGGCCATGTCATTGTGCCAGTTGTGGCCACTTCAGTTTTTATAAGGTTTCTTAATGTTTTGAATACAAATAAAACAGGATAGGTAAGTAACTATAGGAAAATTATGAGTTTTATTATAATTATGATCTTGTCAAGCCTATAGCTAAAGAATGAGGTAACTTTTAATGCCTCACTATACCCGAACAGATCAATTTGAAAAGATAAAAAAGAATTATTTGCTTGTAATTTTCTGGGATTTTCTGCCATGTGTATCTGACCTCTCTGGGCTGATGATGGACCCTGCAATGATATCTGAAACGTCGGCTGACCATCAGGGCTGATGATGGACCCTGCAATGAGATCCGAAACATCGGCCAGAGAGGTCAGATATACATGGCAGAATATCTCAAAAAACTACACGCAGAAGATTCTGAAAGGCCGTGAAAACCTGAGAACATTTTTAGAAAGAAATTTAGTGTCTTTTGTGGAAGCGCGGGTAATGGCATTATCATTTTAATACTATTCTCTGCAACATATGCCAGATTATATTTTTGTGGCATAACAAATGTATTAGGTGTCTATTCTTCTTTCCTTTCCTGAGATAACTTATTTCACAACCATTATCATTGTCTTCCAACGCAACAGGGTACAATATTTTTACTACTTTTGAATTTTACTAATGCATAGCCTCCCTCTTTTGGACTTTGTTCTAATTCTTCATTTTCTGAAGATCTTGATTTGATAAATCCATCGACTGTTTCTCATTTGTTGAGTTTTTTTTAAAGAATGTTCTTAGGTTTTTACAGCTGCTCAGAATCTTCTGGTTTGTATCTTCTGGGATATTATGCCGTGTTTTTACGACCCGACGTTTCGTCCAACCCTATTGCAGGGTCTATCATCAGGGCTGATGTGTTGTGTGAGTGTTGGTGTTGTGGTCCCACAACAACACATCAGCCCTGATGATGGGCCCTGCAATGGGATCCGAAACGTCGGCCGGAATGGCTGTAATAACTTGGCATAATACCCCGGAAAACACAAACCTGAAAACCACTATTCTTGCACAAGTGCTGGAGTTATAATTAATTACAAATTAAAAATTTTTAATTTTTTTTTTCGAAAACAGAATTAAAAAAATAATTACTAAAAATAGTTACTGACGTTACACGAAGTAACGCGCACGGACGGCCGAACGGACAGACAGACAATGAAATTATTATAATTGGGATATTATCGTAAATAGCTAATTAATTATGTTTTTCAAAAAAGGTGGCCAAAACTACCGCACTATGTGAGTCAGTTGTGGCCATGTCCATGGCCAAAACTAGAACAAAAGTAAGATTGCTGTGCCAGTTGTGGCCATATGGCATTTTTCTACTTAGAAATAAAATAAATTATGAAATAATCTTAAAACAATCTTCTTAGAACATTCATTCAATAGGCTAAATTGATTCACGAATACAAACGTAAGTGATTAAAAAGTAATTTTCACATTACTCATCCACGGGCCCTTATTGTTTTTGCTAAGAATTTAATAATTTTTAACGAATTTCACCCAAAGAAAGAAAGTGGCGGTACAGCTGTTATTTATCAAAACAAAACTCAGGCATTGCAAAGTCTGCTGCATTGCTGTGTCAAAAAAGTGGATTTCTCTATAGACAAAAATAAAAAAGAGAACTACGTATAAGGTCGATATATTCACGGAAACATAGAGGGTTGCTATAGCTTAGTGGTCAGAGCACCGGACCCGGAAAGGAGGTGACCTGGGTTTGAATCCCAGTAGTAACCTAATATTTTTTCGTGAATTAGATTTTTCTGTATGTCTTTCTAATTGATTAATTAATTTGGTTTTAAAACACAGTTTAAAGAATTGATCGGCATAAATAAAATAACAAATATATTTTCATTGTCTTATTTATACACCGTTGAATGTCCAAGTGGCCAAAATTGGGGTTTTGGCCAAAACCGACCCATCAACCCTATGTATAGAGTTTTTGCATTTTATAATAATTTTGTATAACTTTTTTTGTATTATTATAGATAAGATATCAAATAAACTTTTATTAATTTGTCAATAAGAAAGGTATTGTAAATGATGTAAGTATTTACACATTTTTGTAAAGGAAAGTTGTATTTTTTCTAGAATTATTAATATTGTATTTTGCTAAGCTCCTCTGCAGTTCATTACATTAATTTCAATGAACTATAGCTACATATTTATTTTCCCATCTGTCACTAACACCTATAAGATTTGGATAATTGTAAAGGATTCAATATCTGTAAATATTTTTTCGGATGTAAAATAATATAAAATCATCAAGGTTTAGCTGTCATATTTTTAATTTTGTATCTCGTTTCACTAGGGCTATGCAGTCTTACGGCTACATTTACATCTATATTTTCATATGTGATTGATTGAAAGATGCCATTTCTTATTTTTTTAATCAGTATTTCTTTTGTGCTAATTTAATATGTAAATTTAATTAAATACAAATGTGAATATGTAGATTCTTACTTGACGACAAGTGCTTTAAAATTATTTTATGTTAATTGAGTAATTAATCCTCAAACTTGATCATTTACTTAAGTATACATTTCCACTTATATTTCGTGTATAGTTGTGTTTAGTCATTTGAAAATCATTTTGTTTTTACTAGCCATTTTATTAGAATCGTGTCAGTATAGTTATGATTTTTGAAATGATTTTTATGATTAAATCCATTTACAGGATTTTATGTACTATTCAAATATGATAAATCATGATAATATAGTCATTACTTAAACAATATTTTGTAATCGTATAAGGTTGTCATGTCATTTTGCTACAGATGGGCAAAATGGATAGATTGCCTCTCTATTCCGTGCTGGTACATCACTCTTGCTTCATCCACTTTCATACGTTTGTTGAGGCTTTTAACAGGACCATCTTCCAATATTTGGTTCAACTGGTTATACCAGGTCTTTCGTGGACACCCTCTGTTGCATCTAATAATTATTTTCTTTAGTATTCTGACAAAGCTCGTAATCACTTGCATGTTCTAGATGTTCAAATCATCTTAGAGATGTTTTTTTGTAGTTTTTTAAAGGGAGTTACAATCTTGCTTGCCATTCACTCCTGATTTATTACTTCTTCATACTTAATATCAAATATAGATTTTTCACAGATACTTCTGAGTGACCAACCATATTTACAGTACATTCAGCTTGTTTTCTCCATTTTTTATCAATTCTAAGCTTCACTTCCATAAAATATTAGTGCTTTCATTATAACTCTATTTTGTATTTTAGGTGTGTATTAGGATTTCATGTTATTGTTAATATTTTTGCAAAAATGACATCGATAATCATTTTCAAAACAAAAAGCACTTTCATTCATTCGACATTCAATGCGGCTGTCAAAGTTGTATGTTTTCGAAACTTTTGAATACGGAGCCATTTTAGGCCGGAAATTGACAAAACATGAAAGTGGGTAGACGCTTGAACTTTTTTTGAAAATGCACACATTTGTACAACTCAATACTTTGAGCGTCATTAATTATATAATTTTGTCTTTATTTTATTTTTTAAGTAAATATAACTCCTGTGTGTACATGAGTACACGCACAAATTTTTGATGTATAACATCTTTACACTCGGTTTATTGGACTATTTTTGTGAATGCGACAACAGAAATGTGTAACAAGAAGTAGAAATGAAAAAAATTTCCTATTTCAAATCTATTAATTTATTTAGCAGATTCAACTTTGATATTAGGCATCGGGATAAAATGTCAAACTCGATATGTTAGGGTTATGTTCAATTTAGATTTTTAATATCTCTAGATAACTTTGGTGTAGATAAAAACTGTTCGACAAATATAAAGTACATCATATATTTTATTGATTCTGACAAAGAAAAATTTGGTTGTAAAAGAATTCTATCTTAAATGAAGCGGTTTAATAATACCTGTTAAGGAAACATAAACTCTTCAAATATGTATAAGGCTGGTTTATGCGATATATATTTGCGTGTATGTTTAATAGTACCTACCTATCTTTTTGTTTCCCAACAACTTTTTCAGGTGTTTTCATATGATTTTAAGGTTTTCCCTGTGAGTATGAATAAATATATAGTATTTTGAAATTTTGATGTGTAATATCTTTACCCTCGGTTCATGGGAAGCTGCAGACTTTACAGACTCGTCCAAACTGCTTGCTCGAGCCGCAGACTTCTTTATCGAGCGTTACTGAGAAATAAATAAAGCGTTACTGAGGGAAGATGTTACACATAATTTTAAACTACTGTAAGACTGCTTTTTTGGTTTGTTGTTCTTTGCCTTTCCTTGTTGCGGGAAAATGAAATGAGGTATGAAAAACAGGTTCTCAATTTTTAATGTATTCCTTGAGTTATTAAAACATTTAGAATAACAGTAAGAGCATTATCACATCTCAAACAAGTATTTAATTAAGCCCGTTATTCAATCGCCTCTTGATTGAGTAGAAAAAAATTGCAGCAATTCTCTAAGTTCATTATTCATTTACTTTCCCCTAAAATGTTTTAACTCTGTGTGCGGCCATATAGGAAATTTAATTATGTTTTGATAGTGCCATTTATAGTTTTATAGAATATTTTTGACATATTTTCTGTTGGCAGCCTGCAAGCAAAATTTATATTATACTCGAAGTAATGATCTAGTGTATTCTCGTGTTGCCATTCAATGACCATTTTAAAGCTGTGCACATTTGATAGCATTGAAATTATTTTGAATACACAAATACAATACAGAACTCAATAGTTCAATAAATTCAATTCAGTTCAACACATTTATTGTTCTAAGAATTTATTTTTAAATAAACTAATTGTATTGACCAGCCTTCCATTTATTGCTTACATAGTTGGCACATAAAGGGTACGTACAGAATTCTTTTCAATGATCACTGTTAAATTATACTTTATTTATATCTTTAATATGTATCTTATTTGTATACAACTATGCAATAAATTTTTTTTTTCATCAATAAAATAATTTTTAATACCTACCATTGTCTTTTCCTTTCACAATTGATTTCAAAAAGGGGGGTTTAACAATACTTGTAGCGCTCCTTCAGAAGATGCTAGATTTTTGTAGATTTTGGGAGATGTTATAGGTAAGGTTTGCTTGGGAAGATTGTTATAGGGAAGGTTTGGTTGGTCAAGACTGAGAATTTCTATTGATAATTAGTTAATATAACAGAAACACCTATTAGTTATCTTTCCATGTTGCTCAACCAACATGGAGTTCAGTAGCAGATGTAGCCCCATAGATGTGAGCGCATCAAATGGCTCGTGGAAAGATCAATACAGAGCTGAATGTATGGTGAGCAATAATTTATTGCCAATTGTAGTATTGCAAATGATGCATCCTGATCTTTACCGTCAAATCTCCAAGATGGGTCTTCTGGTTCGTGTCTTCTGGGGTATTGTGTCGCGTTTTTACGATCTTTCTGGCCGACGTTTCGGATCCCATCAGCCCTGATGATGAGCCCTGTAACGGGATCCGAAGCGTCGCCTAGAGAGGTCGTAAAAATACGGCATAATACCTCAAAAGACACAAACCAGGAAATTCTGAGTGGTCGTGAAAACCTAAGAACATTCTTCTCCAAGATGAAAATCTCGCGCAGTATTTGGGCCAGTTGTTTGATCAGTAGTGAAAGTGAAAAAGCATAGATTTTTGTGTTTTTCACTGATTGAACAACACATTTTTGCGAAAATCTATGCTCTTTTCTTAACATTTACTATTACTATTGATTAAACAACGAGCCCTCAGTATGGTTAAGGCCCGGTTGTTTCAAGTTCGGCTCTTTTATGAAGCATTTCTTCGTAATTTGAGACATAAGTGAAAGTTATTGGATGAGATTCGGTCGTTATGGATGAAAATGTAAAATTACGTCAAAAAATTGGCCTTGAACAGTCGATCTCGTCCTTCATAGCTCGTGACAAATTATATTTCACCCATTCTTTCCGCATAATTTTTTGCTCTGCATGCCCGTTACGCCTGAACGTTCCCGTAAACAAGATAATTTGTAACTACCCAATCTACTCAGGTTCTTGTCTGTGGTTAATGGTTATTCATATTCATCAATATTCATCTACTTCATCTTTCAGCTATATCTATGTCGGAATTCCTGAAATGATGGTAGCTGTCATTTTTGGAAAGTTTTTAAAGAATAAATACGTTATTTGTTGCAATTAAAGTTTAACAAATAATGGAGGTTAAATTGTACAAAGTTTGTAGAGCCTGTATGGTCAATGCCAATGATTCTATGAATATATCTGAATTACTAAAAATGACTGACAAAGTTGTAGAAATGTTTACATTTTGCACATCAATCAAGGTAATATTTCATCGATGAATCTTAGTGATATATTTTAGATCATTGGAATTCGTATGGAGTTTGATTTTAGAGATATCAAGTGTATTAAAACGGTGTATTGTGCTAACAGTATACTAGGCTGACATTTTTTACGTTGTTTTTATTAGTTAATGCAAATGATTATTTCGCGATATTCTTATTTTAATTGTAATTTTTATAAACTAGGAGCACTCTTATAGTCGCTTCTAGACTTATTCAAAAAAGTCTTTCGTTTGGTTTTAATTGGATCTGAAAGTAAAACTATTTATAAGATAATAAACATACTGTAAACATTTGTGACATTTGATGTGTACTGTACTTCATACCCAAAACTGCTCTGATCAATTATATAGAAAATAGTGTTATCTCAAAATACACAAATAACCCGATTCCATTTATTAGATCATTCTTGAATTGTTGCCAGTTTGCAGTGGTACAGAATTGCATATTGCAATATGAGAATGTATTTTTTTTACTGTACAGGGCTGGCCACACAGCCATTTCTTGGTTCAACTAACTAAGATAACTGTGATTTAATTGCAAAAAATCAATTGCCAATCATCCATGCAATCAGATACAAATCTCAAATAAAATAGTGTCACCGTTAAAATACCATCACTAGAAGGTATTGGGTGTTAGTTAGTAACGATTAGTCAATTTTTGAAGAAGTGATTTTCTTTCGCTTACCGTGCACTATCTGAGTGGTTGCAACAGTGTTTACTGCCTAAATTAATTAAGTACCAAAATGGCTGCTATTAAATGAAAACACAAGACCATTGAAGAAAAAAAGTGTAATTTTAAAGAGACTAGAAAGTGGAGAGAGTTCTACGAAGTTAGCAAGGGAATATAACATTGGTATACATTTATATAACACAATACCCGATTTGAATGGTAAAATTTTTTTTTTTTTTGACTATATAGTAACTACTTTAAAAAGTTCCAGAAAAGTCTCAAAATGTTCCGAAAATCCAGGTGTAAAATCTAAGAACGACCCAGAGGTTCAGGAGTGGGTTACCAGAAATGATAATGGAGGAATGTTCTTATTACTAATTACTGATACAGTAAAACCCCGTTAATTCGAATCCCGATAATTCGAAATTTGCCATAATTTGAAATTTTCAAAACCCACCCAAAAATTCACCATAATTTTAAATGCTAATTTCATAGTAGATTAACCCCGATAATTCGGAAACCTCGGTAATTCGTAATACAAAATAGTTTTTAGCCCCTTGCGCAATAAATCAATACATTTTAATTTTAATCAACCAGCTTTTTATACTAATAATAAATTTAAAAAATACGTATTAAATAATAAAGATAAGGATAATGTTTTAAAAAAATCGGGTGTTTATAAATTAATTTGTAATGATTGTGATTATTTTTATATAGGAAAAACGTGTAGAAATTTTGAAATTAGAATTAAAGAACACTTAAGGTGTTTAAATAGTAATAATTATTCTGAATTTTCTAACCATCTTTTGGCTACGGGTCATTCTTTTGATATTAATAAGGGTTTACAAAATTTACATACAAATTATACAGAATCACAATTTGATAAATTAGAAATTTTGGAAATAAGAAAGAGTGTAAATAGTAAATTGAATATTATAAATAATCAGGTCCTTTTTGCAAATAGTTATCTTTTAAATTTATTTTCATATTAATTAGGTACTTTATATTATTATTTTCCATATATAACTTTTTAATATTTTGATCTATACTTCGATTTTTAAATATTATTTTTGTTTTCCTGATGAAGAAGCCATTGGCTTTGAAACATGTTGATTTTTTTCAATAAATAAGTGGTTTAAACAAAGTTAATTTATATTAATTACAATACATTTTAGTTCACATAATTCAAATTCTTTGTAAATTTGACAATATTAAAAAAAAAAATTGTTTTTTTTTTGCAAATGAGTCAATATTGTGTACTTTAGTAATAAAAATAATGCAATATTTTTATTAGCATATTGTGTTTATATGATTTCTTGAAATATACAAAAATACAGACGTTTTTCGGAAAATGTATGACTTTTTTCTTGAGTTTTATGTTTTTTTGTGAATGTATCAATCGCATCACTATTTTTATTTTTCTTTTGCACCTTAAATTTCAGATTAATAAGGTTCCGTGTAGTTGAATTTTTTTTTTGGATCCCTTGAATTTCAAATTAACGAGGTTCTACTATGTCTGCAAAATGTCATCTTTTTCTAAAGCTACAGATATTTTCTTTGTATCTTTTTCCATGCCGATTAGATATCCGAGGATGATGGGCTGCCTTCCAGTATGTGCCTTCGATGCATAGACAACATAAACAACTGTTATAATTTCATAAATGTCTGCAAGACCACAGACACAAACCTCCGGTACTATCTCACGCAAAACAAAGATTTAGAGAGCATTCTCCAGCAGAATGGAGAGAGTATCAAAGAAGAAGACCTGATTCTGTCAATAAAAGAAGAAAACTTATTCCAATGCGATGATGACAATGCTGACAATGACGCGGACGATTTCAATAATCTCTGCGACATCGGAATCACTAAGGACGATGACTTTAGCAATGATGATAGTACATTTGTGCAGGCACATAAGAAGAAAACCAAACCCAAATCAGAAAAAAAACTAAAATCTAAAGAAAAGTTAAGGCTTAAGCTAAAGCAAAAGAAATCGAAACATAAAAAAGAGTTTAAGAAAATTCCATCGGATAAACCTTTCAAGCAATTCAAGGAGTTGAAGAAGGAGTATGTGTGCCCGGTGTGCGAGAGTGTCATTGTGGGGAAGAGGGAACTGAATCTTCACTTAGCTGAGCAACACGAGGAGTACAGGAAATATGTTTGTAATCATTGCAAAAAAGGTTTGTAAAAACCGACTTGATATAAAATAGATTTTTCTAGAGAGCTAAGCATTGTGTGATGTAATTTGAATTGTTTGGATGTCTTAAATAAAAATACTTATGTAAGGCTCTCCCTTACATCATACAATTGTCTAACAAATAAACACAGCACAAAATATGTGTTAAGATAAATTATATATGAGAAATATGGGAAACGTGTTTGGAAGTCTTTTATAGGGTGACCCAGGACTTATGACCTGGCTTAGGTGATTACTTGACACAATGCAACATTCATCAATTTCATCGTAAGGACGTCCACACTTTATCAAATTTTTGAATGCTGTATATATGTTCTAAATCAGTTTCTTTCGTATATTCGAATGGACTATGTTAGAGATTTCTATGGTCCTTCCCATGAAGTAGTATACATAGATTTCCATATAAATAGCTTTATATTTGTGAGATTTCTATAATTTATCTTATTCAATAATTATCAATACCTAACTATCTAACCATCACCCCGTTTCCTCGGAGGGGTAGGCAGAGAATATAAAACGCCATATTCTTCAATTTTGACACACCACTTTTGCTTTGGCTACATTTATACATCCTCTCATACATGTTCTCCGGTTATTGAGGCTTTCCACAGGGCCATCCTTCAATACTTGCAGTATCTGATCGTGTCTCGTATGTTCTAAGAATGTTCTTAGGTTTTCACAGCCACTCAGAATCTTCAAGTTTGTGTTTTCTGGGGTATTATGCCATGTTGTTACGACCTTTTGGGTCGACGTTTTGGATCCCATTGCAGGGTCCGTCATCAGGGCTGATGTGTTGTTGTGAGTGTTGGTGTTGTGGTTAAGTATTATCGGCTTGCAATACCGTGTCGAAAGCTTGGTGCTTCTATGTTTATGTGTTACGTGGCAATACCGTGTTGTAGATTGCTGGTGTTTTGATGCTTGCACAAATAGTTTGAAATGCAAATCGGCTGGAATACTAGAAGCTATTAAATCTAAAAGCACCCTATAAATATTAATAGAGACTATTATATGAGATATAGAGATGATTATATGAGATATTAATAGAGATGATGATAGTCTCAAATTAAAAACATCTTGCTATCCGGCGCTTCAAAGTCAATCTCGTCGCAGACTCCGCAGAGATAGTGATCAGACAACAGATGAAACACACAACACAATACAACATATGACTCCGGTACGGTATTGCAACGTAACACATAAACACCAAGACTTCGACACGGTATTGCGAGCCAATACTACATAACATTGAAGAAGTTCTCATCCTGCTTTCGACACGGTATTGCAAGCCGATACTAAACCACAACCCCAACACTCACAACAACACATCAGCCCTGATGATGGACCCTGCAATGGGATCCGAAACGTCGGCCCGAAAGGTCGTAACAACACGGCATCATACCTCAGAAAACACAAACTTGAAGATCATATGTTCTACATGATCTCTGTGGACAAAATCCAGTAATTGTATTCTCAGAATATACATACAAAAATATTGTTGAAAATATGTGGCTTTCTATCGGAATAAACTCAAAATGTTATGTCATGTAAAGTACCTAAACACATAGTGAACAATAAACAAATTTATATGATATACAAACATGCATAGCCTCTGAATTCATCCGTGATTACAATCAGTTATGAAAAGTGTCCTATATACATCTGACTTCTTTTTAAATATTCACAACCTGATCTTGCAAAAGTTGGATACAATTTGTCTAGACATTACTAAACATCCAACATGCAAAATTTACAATATTACACCATATTCAATATTTGTTTGTTCAGGGTTTGCCCGGTCGCATTATCTGACGCAGCATTTGATCATCCATACTAATGAGCGCCCTTTCGCTTGTGACCTCTGCACTAAAACGTACAAACAGCGTGGACAGCTCATCACGCACCGGCGTCTGCACACCAAGGAGCGTCCCTACAGCTGTGACAAGTGCGGGATGAGGTATGAAGTTTCGTCAAAACAAGGGTGATGGAGCGCGATAGTTAGATTAAATATTCTAGATTCCGGGTCTACAAGAATTTTTTAATACCTTTCTTATTAAAATGCCTACAAATTGTTTCAAAATATAATGTGAAAATTTGTTTTTAATATTTTTGTGCAAACTGTTTGATTGATCTTGTTAAAAGAGTCTGTGAAACGGATGATCTTCCTCTGTACGAGGATAAATGTTGTATGATATTGAATTTGATGATTTACTCTGTTGCATTTGCAAATATACTTTGTATTATTTCAGTTTTAACATGAAATGTGCCCTGGTCAACCATAGTAGACTTCACCACGGAGATGAGCCCAATCTGTGTCATCTCTGTGGGGCAAGTTTTGCTCAGGGTAAGAAATAATATTCATTGTTTACAAATGTAGATTATGTAGATAGAAAATTATAGATGGTTTAAACTGAAAATCTCATTTAAGCCGGTGCGCGTATGCATTGCACTTGATTTATGTCATGTGTCATCAAAATTGTTTTTATTCAGTGTTTTGAAATTGAAGTGTCCATAACGGCTTATCCTATCCACAATCCAAGAAACAGTACTCCAGATACATCACCCATCCACCTTTTCATCTATCCTGTAGCATATAAATGTAAAGTTAACAAAACCTAATATATGACGAGATGTAGAAAACATTAGTGTCAAAAATGCCTAACAGCAAAATCCATTTATTCTGACAAAAAAGTATTGTTTGAGACCTAAGTAAATTAGTGATGGTCAAACCGTTATTTTAACCGGTAATTTGGAATTTGTATCTAATTGTATTGATATTGGTAAATAAGATACAATTGTTTTCTAGCACCGATAGTTACATGTCGAATGGCGAAAAATCCAATCATCAAAGCAATCAGATACAATTCTCAAATAACAGTTAGTGTGTCGCCGGTTAAAATACCATTGCTAAAGTAAATTACTTTTCCTGTTAAGGATATATACTATAGAATCAGTTGATTGTCAGAAAAATCTGTGGCGCCCTACATAATATTGTACACAAAGCGATTTTGATGACAGACACTAAAAATCAAGCGTAATGCGGGATACCACTGGCCCTAAGTAAGTCCTACATCTTCTCTACTGATTGTTGTGGCGAGAGGATAATTGCGGTGTAAAGTGAGTAATGATTCTTCAATCCGGACAGCTTTCAATAATAATTAAATCAATAATTGCTTTGTAAAATTTAAATTGTATTGTAGCTTGTTGGTCTTGTGGTTAGGACACTCGCCTCGTGATCTAATGGTCGCGGGTTCGAATCTCAGCCCAGACTAGGAAGTTAGTCCTATTTTCATAGCACAAGCGTTTAGCTTAGTTTGAAAATAGTAAGAATATTGATGTGACACGTATTCCGTGTTCGCATCTCTATTTTATTTAAAAAAAAAAAAAAAAAAAAATACAATTTTTGTTCAATCTGTTTTTATGGACTTTCTCATATTTTTTCAATTACAATTACTTTTTGTTTTTTTGTTGTCTTGTGCTATCATAGCAATTAGTGATTGTGAACCCATTGTGTGACCTCATACCATTATCAGTTATGGAATGGGTTAAAAGTCAGTCTCGGTTATCACTTTCCTGTTGACAATGGCGAGGTGCATTCTCCAGCAGCAAAAATGAAAAGCTAAAAATTACATTCACTTTTAATTTGTTCATTCCTCGATCTATCAACCAAAGATTTTCCACCAAAGTGCTTTCGTGACTGCATTCAGTCTACTTTCATTCCTTTTTTGCCAATTCCAGGCTTCACTTGCATGCATCAGAGATTCCACTAGAACACCATTAAGTACCACTAGTCTTGCTTCCTTTGACAGGTTCTTATTGGTCCTTTTCGTTATTTTGAAATTTTCAAAATAATTTGTTGACGAAAAATATTAATTAATAAATATATTAATAAATTATTCATCAATGTATGCCATAAAGAATGATAATAATTTTTTTTATATGTGCAATAGTTGATAAAAATAATTTTGAATTTGAATGTCCTTTTTGATGCTTCTAGTTTGTTGCATTTGCCATTAACATTTATTTTTTTTAAACCAATTAATAGTGCATTGATATGTTTTTCTGAAACCAATTAACAGTGCATTGATGTGTTTTTCGTTCATACGAGTTATTTTTTGTTATTTTTAGTTGGGAATCTGGTGGTACATATGCGCGTTCACACCGGAGAGAAACCCTATGCCTGCACCATGTGCCCATTCCGTTGTTCCGTTCAGTCCGGCATGAGGAGGCATGAGAGGACCCACGCCAATGAGAGGGCTCATGTCTGTTCCGTGTGCCAGAAAGGATTTAATAATAGCAGCAGTCTTGTAAGTAATTCTGGTTTCTTAAGCATTTTAAAAGCGATTAAACATGTTTTGATTCAAGTCAAAGATTGATGTTGCAAAAAAGTAGACAAACTGATAGTATGGCTTATAAGAAAGAACGACTCCACCATATGGTATATGATTAAAAATTATAAATAAACTCTCAATGCGTCTTTATAATGGTTGTCTTTTCAGATTTATTCTAATTTATTTAAGTATCATTATCAAAAAAAAGTTAATATCGATTTCTGATTAAAAAGTAAAATAAAATTAAAATAAATAGTTTTACAATTTTCCCTCTAGTAGTTGGTATAAAGGTGCTCAGTAAAATGGCTATTCTCTATTCTGAAAATAAAAATATTGTCAAAGATGTGATTGGCGTCCAAAAATAGACCAGGGATGTAGATGTTTACATCCGTGTAATGTTTCAATTTATTTGTACATACCATTATTTGTCACTATGTATCAATATTTCTATCATTGTGTAGCAGCAAGAATACTTCCAATACCATTAAATCTGAGTCTTTCATAATCCGATCAGTAAATTATAATTAAAACAAAAATATTCAACAATTATGAATGTTTATTAAAGAAATGCTAGTTTTTAAAAGTAAAGAGTCACATTTTCAATTTGTACATACATATAAATATGTATTTGGTCTGAATTTAGTTTATCAGAATATCATCATTTGAACAGACACTTCTCAATTATTTTTGTTGTGAATTTAAATAAAAATTTGCAAAACATAAACAGAAGTTTATGTTTTGCAAATTTAATAAGAGGTGCACATTTTCCATTTTTTAATATTTATGATTTTACCTTAATTTTCCAGTCACGCCATCTTCGAATTCACACTGGAGAACTGCCCTACAAATGTGACTACTGTTCAAAGGCATTCATAGACAATTGGAAGAGGAAGAATCACCTTGTCAAGGCACACAACATTTCCCTGGACATGATACCTCGAATGATTCCCGGCAGAAAGAGGACCTATGTAAAGAAAGAGATAGACTCATCCACCACGGAAAACCATGAACAGCAGATCGTAAATCAGAGTTGATTCCAGTTTTATTTATCCATGATTTGATTTGTTACATTTCATGAAATATAACATTCCCAGTGAGTGGTACCCAGTTTCGAAATATTCAGCAGACAATATTCAGCAGTCAGTGTGTCATTTTCATTTTGTAATGGGATTATTTTAGGTAATTAAAAATCATGAAATAGTTCAACTTATTAGTTTCAACAATTTGTCCTATGAACTTGATAGATGTCTGATTACATTATTTTTTAATTTATTTTGTCTAATCGTATTTCCAATTACTTCATATGACAAACAAATATTATTTTATTGTTAAATTTCAATTAAGATTTATCATAGATATATAATATAACTTTGCAGTTCCAATTCCCTAGAAAAATATTGTGATTGTTTCTAACATACAATGAGTTAGCAGAAGTTTAGGATTATTTAAAATATTTTTTTTACTTAATTTATTTTTAAGAGCTTGTAAATTTGTTGAATTTATTAATTATCTGCCATGTTTCAATAATGTAAATATTATACATATGTATTAGGGTGTCCCAGGCTATAAGGGTGAAAATTTTTTTTTCGAATTTCAAAACGCATACCCTCTATTTTTTTTTCATTTGACTCCAAAAACTTAAATATTAAATATTATTGAGATCGGATAACGATAACCCGTGCCGACTTGACGTCAAAGTTTAAGTTGAAAAGTTAGTATGGAGCTATAGGGACATTGTAGAGTTCATTATTTATATTCAGTAAATAAAACACATTTATAATATTTATTATGTATTTAGAGTAAAAGACGCATTAATCATTAAATTTCCTTTTCAAAGTTTGCTTTTTACAATCAGGATATACGTTTCTGTGTTCTTGTACGCAACGTAATAAAAATTGCTTTTGCTCCTCTTCAACAGTGATTAAACCATGAAAATCTTGCATTAATTTAACCGCTCTTTCTGCCGTATCATTAACTGCTCTCAATGTAAATAGCTTGCTTTGAGCTTGTTGGAAGGAATCATCATTTGACCATAAAGAAGGGCTCTTCTTCAGAAATCTGTCATCGATTTTGAGTCGATTAAATAGGAACTTGCTTTTGACAGAGACGAAGTCATCAATGTTTTTTTCTGGAATTAAATCAGAAGGAACGGTTATCAATCGTATGGTAAACTATAGAAGAAAATCAAAGCATAATTTACATACAAGATATACCAAAAATTGGGCCACGAAGTTCTTCTTTGGATACAATGTAACGTTTATCGAGTTTATCGGCTGATGGGTTTTCTTTAGCTAAGTCAGCAACCATTTTTACTTTAGTTTCTTGATCGACATCATCGTCAAATAAAGACAAAACAGACACTTCATCTGTCAAATACCATAAATGCTGGCAAAACTTCTGTAAAGCTGCTTTGGAAATGCTTTTATCTATTGTTTCGTAAGCTTTCATGGACTTCAAAAAGCATAAGTCCTGATAAGGTGCTTTTACTGCTAAAATGCATTGGAGCCAGAATTTGACGTAGGTTGTCACGATAAACAGACAGACATCCAACAGAGCTGCCTTATCCTTGTTTGAAATTCTGAATTGGGAGCTTAGTAATGATATTTTTAACGAATAAATGGCTCTCGCCATCCACCGAGCTTGGTGCATAGCACCTGGAGGCCGAATCTTAAATTTCTTCTCTGTATCTCCACCAAGAAATATTATTGAAAGCTCAATTAATTCACGATAGTCATCTCTAGCTATTTCTTTAGTCAATTCAAGTCGGTAGAATTCTAGCAGTTTATCGATTTCTGAAACATTTAAACAAGATAGCTTTTCTGTACAGATTTGTATTTTTTCAGCATCGACATTTTTCCAGTTTTCTCGGAACTTTTTAAACAACGGAATGTCTGGACTTGTAATTACTTGGCTGATTTTCGCTTCAAACACACTTTTTAATACTAATTCGTAGATGTGATGACGGCAAGCAAAAATAAGCATTTCTCTATCCAGTTTTTGTTCGAGAAGCACACATGCACTATTAATACGGCCTGTATTTGAAGCAGTAGTATCACAACAGAGAATCTGTACTCTGTCCTCAAGATTCCAGTTGATAATGGCATTCCAAACTGCCTGTGCCTGTTCGCTTCCTGATGAGCTGTCCAATTTTGGCACAGTGATAAGTTGTTCATTATCATAATATGAAATAACTATCGGGAGGCGTTCTTCTTTAGATTTACGTGAATCTAGAGCCGGCAATAGTTTGCCATCCCAGTGGACAGTTACCGTATCCGGGATATTGTTTTGAAAATTAACTTTTATAGCTTCAGCCCGTTCTCTTCGCATTTCTGTACGAATTCTATGGATTGAGGACTTGCTTATAGAAAAATCATCCGTGTTATGCCCTAGTGCCTCAATAGTAGCTTCAATTATAAATACAGAATCTCTCACACTTAACTGACATCTATCTAATGCGGCAACCAACTTCGGAGTTATGAAATTTTTCCGCATACAAGTTTTATCGGGCTGAGAGGAAGCACCACTTAGGCTGGGTCTATTTTCTTGTAAATCTATTATTTCAGAATCAGAAGATGAGTTTTCTTGTGTTGGTTCATAAGATGATGTCGATGGAGCTAACGATGAAAAATATTTAGCACGTCGCTTTTCCTCCTCAATGTTTCTAAGGCGCGCCTTTTCTTCTTTTTCTGTAAGTTTTTTGTCCACTCCGGCTAAGTGACCAGGCCGACCTGGTTCTCTTTGGCACTCCAAGAAGATCCTATCTTCATTTATTTTAATTACCTGAAGCGCATCGGCACGAGCAATGTCAAACAAATTGTCTAAGTTGGAAAGAAACTCTTGTCGACGTTGTTCAAACACTTTTTGTGTTTTATTCGCATTTTTTTGCAAATCTCTCCAAACTTGGTGTAATGAAACTAGTTTTCTTCCCAGAAAATAACACACTCACGAATAGTAAGATTTGCACTTTCATTGACACTTAAATTCACTTCACGAATATTATAGAACAAAACTCCCAGTACTTGTCCATTAGAGGGAAGTTTCGAACCGGTGATTTGATGTTTTACGTCTCCTATTAAAAATATCTCCTTTTTAGAACTTCGTAACTCCACTGACATGTTGACTACTCAAAAGTAACGCGTTTACTAATAAAATAAACAAGTAATAACAAGCAAGCAGTGCGAGATTTCCGTCGCGCCGCACCGTGCAAGCACAGACACGTTTCGCTGCAAGTCGGCACGGGTTGTCGTGATCCTAAGTACGCAAAACTTTATTTTTAAATGTTTTGAGACCATTCAAACAAAATAAGAGGGTATGCATCAAAAAAATATCACTTTAATTTTTTTGGGACGCCCTAATATGTATGTACTAGATGTTATGATTTCTTACTAATACAACCACGTTGAAACAAACCAGTTATTAAAATTTTCCAAAAAATATGCATTGTGCTTTATTTAATTTTTTGTTATACAGGAATAGTAATAATTAAGACTAATTTGGTTACCATATCCTTCTATCTCTACATATTTACCTCCAGAGCATGAAATTCTACAACACCATCAATCTATCTACACTTTAGTCTGGCTTTGCCGATCTGGAAAATACATCTATTATGTATTCAGATTGTCCGTACATTCGTCTCTCTCTATGTATGTATATAACGATGCCTGGAGAGATGAAAGGCACTAAAGGAGTTTACTAGGGATATCTTTTCATGGTGAATAACATAGACCTATCAGCGTGGTGAATGAGGGGAGTTTATTAAGAATAAATAAATGTTTCTAGGAATATCATATACTTTTAGTTCTCAAGGATTATTCACATTATTGGTTTTAATATTGTCTATCAATACAACGCCAGTAGATCAGCGAATTGAATCTAATTTTTGAGATGGCAACAATACCTACTTATATTGAGAATTGATCCGTCAGTTGACGTACTGCAATGATCTTTCTCGAATTCACTTTCACCAGAATTATTTTTTCCTGATCCATCTTTGAACTTGTGTTGTAAAATCTGCTTATATTTTCAACAGTAGTTATTTAAAAAAGGTAAAATAATTTTGTAGGTTGCAATAATTTATTAATCAGGTTAGTTTAACATTAATCACTGTTGGCTCTGAAATATCCAAATACATAATATATTTGCCATTGCAGCTCTCAAGCATACTCCAAAATAGAAAAAAATATAAACAAGTTCATAAATATGAAATATGAATAATAAATATTATTGAAAACAATCTAAGCAAGCAATTATTTTACTTTATATTATGTGATAGATATTTCAATCTACTTAAAGTTCATTTTGCATCGCGAGTATATAGATATTTTTATTGTCCATCGGAGAGGTTTTCACACAAGTGATCGCCAACATTGGGGGGACTTGACAAGGCACATAAAGAAGAAGAATGTCCATCAGGAATACAATTATGCAGGACCTCATTTTTGCTGACTGTGGTATCGGAGTCTTCTGTACGATGTCGAAGAAAAACTTTAATACAATTCTTCTACCTTCTTGATGCCGGTAACCCACTCATATAGTTCTTCTATCCCTATCCCTGTGATGGCAGAAGTTTCTAAGACTGTGATGTTCTGTTTAACCTCCCGCTGAAGACGTTTAAGCTGCAGCATGAGTAGTGCCTCATTCCTCATCTGACGATACGCAACGTCCATCTTCGCAAGGACCAGGAGAAACTGAAAAATAATTGATCATGCTTTTCCAACCCATTTAAGAAATGTTTAGGTAACGAATTAAAGTGGTTCACATGATGTTAAGGTCATTGATTATCAACGCAACGCGGCTTGCCAGTTGGCAATTGGCTAGTTTTTTTCAAATTCATTCTTAAAGTTATAAAAATATGATGACTATCTTTTCTACAATACTGAGTTATAAGTAAAATACGAACATAAATTTACCTTGCAAGACTTCAGTTTAGGGTTTGCTAGTAGTGTATAGAGCAATACACCAGCTGCGGAAATCTGACAGAGGTTAGACGTATCTACGACAAAGATGATTTTCTTTATGTAGTCCAAATAATGACCCCACAAAGAGGACATCTCTCCACCTACCTCTCTAATATCTAAAAAGCTCTTTTTCCCCTTTTCTGGCATGTTTATTCGAAAAATATTTGTACCGATAGTTGGTACTGAGTTATATGTATTATCGATAATGTCAATTTTTTGCAATTTCTTCAGCAGCATTGTTTTCCCAGTATTTGGGGGACCAACACATAAAACAGTTATGGGGTTTTCAACCACTTCTCCTGTTTCAATCATTCTGAAGAATGTATTTCTATAATTTTGCACAACGACTCCATAACCAGTTTCAATGAATTTGATTTTTTTTCAATCTTTCCATTCTATTTTAATTTGTATCAATCTGCTCATAAGAAGAAATACTTTATTTTATCCTTGTGAAAGTTTCAAAATATAATGTACTATAAAAGCTAAGTTGAATTCTTGCCTTTTATGTATGTATTATGTGTGTCTTATATACCAGTAGTTATAATTTTATTTTCTGAGATTGTGTAAATACTATTCAATGCACAAAATACTCAGTTGTTTTCTAAATAATAAGCATTTTTGCTTTTAAATTGAAATTTTCTCATTTTGTGTAATCAATAAAAATGTTAGCAACCCTAAAAAAGAACTTTACCCTTCTATACCAGTATCTATCTAATTCTTATTAATTTGTCTAGAATGTGTAATAACTTTAAATGGACATTGTTATAAAGATACTCATATAGTCAAGTAGCAAAAGCACTGATGAAATTTATTTAATTTAATTCATCTTTGCAAAAAATTTCATTGTGTAAACCACAAACCACCCTAATATATAGATATGAACTGAAATGTAAATTTCTTGGTACACGGTCTGGTTCCAATACGTTTGACTTAAAAAAAAAATTACTATGAGCATGCAAATTTTAAAACAATCATGAAAAGGTCAAAGTAAATACTCATACAAAGTTTGAAGTACATACAGTAAATAAGTCGCACTTCATTACGAAATGATGTTTTTACTTGAAGAGGTTTAGGACAAAATTAAAACGTCTGTTGAAAAAAAAACGTTTTGTTTTCTTTGGGATTTAATTATGCAAGAATAAATACTGCATATTCATTAAATACACGCGAGGGGGCCTAATCCCGCTGTGACCCAATTTCCTAGCCTAAAGAAGGGGCTTAGTTCATCTCTACAATGTGGTGAAAACCTACGTCCCTTTCCATTGTGTAAACTGAAAAGAGAAACAGAGAAAACTCGCCCAATCTACTTTTATTCATGTAACTGGCGCCAGTCCCTTTTATTTTAAATTGTCTCTTTTCTATGGTTCCTTTGCGAAATATATATTATATATTTCTCTTTTCTATGGATATACAAAATACGGATTGCGCCGATAAACTGTCAAAATTGACCGCTGACTTTTGGTCTATATTCTGTGCCGCTGACCGTAGAGTTTCTTTTAAAGCTTTCATAATTTTTTGACGTAATTATTCAAATTATTCACGCTAAATGAATATTTGTTTGCGTGAATTTTTAATCCCTTTGTGTTTAATTTGCGCGTTTCTTACTTTTTTAGATGGCGTCAGAAGTGGAAAATGTAAACAACGGGAAAAGCGTAACACGATTCGAAAAGCATAAAGGAGGAAACACGCTTCATAGAGACGATTTCGATTCGGGACCTGTTAGCATTAGTTTAATTGAGGACAATCTTTGGCTGGGTGAGTTATTATTAGTTAATGAATGTAGAACAATAATCATTTGTCTTCACATGAGTGTTCATTCATGTGTTTTTTCTACAAGCTTGTCTTTACTTTGTTAATTATCCGACAACTTCCTGATACGCCAGTTTGTCAGTTGCCTCTTGTCACCTGCGATTTCAATTAGGAAATTATTGAGTAGATTTTTCACAAATATTCTTCCGCACAAACCATCTTTTTCTGTGCCCTAATTGATTTTTATGAAATTTTTTAAAACCTTTTAGAAAGCCCTTTTAAACTTGACAAATGTGCATTTGATTATAAGATAATATTTGACTATGAGATAAACATTACAAAGAATGTTATTTTCCATATTGATGCTGTGAGCACTGCATTTCGGTATCCTAAAAATATTAACCTTTCTCTAACATATCAAAGGTTTGCTGGCAGAAACATATATGGGTATTTAGTCTGTTTTGAACCAATGAGTTCTCCCAATAACAGAGGAACCGTTTTATTTTTAAGATAGCAACATAATGTGATAGTCATATCTTGGCTGCTATTGTACCTATAGTATTTTCACTTTGTCAAATCTTGACGTTTGACATATGTTTTGACGTTTTGCATAGAAATTCCTTGCGTATGCTCTTTCTATTTTTTTAGGAATGAATGTGAAGTTGATCTTAGAGAAATTAATAGAATTAAAAAAGCGTCGCTCAAATGGTTTTGGCATGTTGAGCAAATGAATGAGGAAAGAATGGTAAGAAAGATATATAACGTAAGTATTGATGGCGCCAGAAAGAGAGGGTGAGTTATGTGTCGGAACAGAAGAGTGTGGCGCTCCATCCTCTCTGCCTACGTAAGGATATGTCAGTAAGTAAATAAGTAATATGAGTCCCTGTTCTCTCATACGTATTTCAGCAGCCTATAGTAAAATCGTGAGACTGGGTTTCTGTCCAGTTTTTCTTTTGTTTTTCTAGTGGTGAAGCAGGGTGCAAAGTGACCTTAGTCAAATATGTGTTTTAATGAAGTGTAATGGTTTGAAATTGTTCTATAATATTTTTAATTACATTTCTTATACAAGATTCTACTAAATTTGTCAACATTTTATAAGAAACCATAGTATTTCGACATCTTACTACTTACAAGCACCCGGTCGACGGAAGGTGAGTAGAATATTCCCAATTGCCTATGGAAAAACATTTTTTACTGCTTTTGACTGTCTTACTGTACATTATCGTTTTCTTTTCTTTTGAGTGTTGTATTCTTTGGGATAATTCTGAGGATAACAAAGAATTCCAGCTCGATATTTTTAATATTTGTTAAGTTGTTTTAAAAATAAGATTTTTGGGGTTATGTTGTGTCCCATTCTGGAACGGGAGTGTGGTGTAATAACTTTTTTAATACTTGCTCGGCAATCAATTCTATTGTTTTTAAATTAGGGCACTTAACTATATCTTTAGGATACTTACTGTAATGTTCTCCTTCTTTGAGAAGAGGAGAGGAGGAGAAGAACTTGAAAGGAGGAGAATTTTGTTGTTTCGGGAATCTAGTAAAACTCTTCTGCTTCCAGACACTTTATTGGTAATTTACGTGACAATAGTTTAATATGCAAAAAGGAATGATGTTTTCATCACGGTGATTGCGTAATAAGAGAGAGCGGCCAAAACGCCGCCTCTTGATTTATACCATTCGTTTTCTATTTTATTCTTGTCTGTCTCTCTCTCATTCACAAGGACAGACATTCTCTCAGACACGTTACACCTCCTCTCAGATCAGCTTTTGACGTTGTAATCTGCACTTATGCCTTTCTCCTCTTTATTTTTGTCTTGATGTCTTCTCTATTTTGAACTCTAGGTATATACAAGGTTATTTGGAAAACATGAATAACCTCGCAGGACTATTCCTGCCTTAATTATGAGTTGAAAATGTTGAAGCAACCATGACCTAATAACAATAGTTATGAAGATATGCGGCATGTAAGTTTACATTTTTTTTCAACATTTCTGACATTTTTGTAAATCACTATCATTCTAATAACTTATATTGAATATGAAAAATTCATTCCCTTTAATAAATGTCAAATAAAATAATAAAAACCTTCCTTGGAATGTTTTGCAATTAGAATTTCTTCAGAGTTTTTATTATTTTGTTTAACCTTTATTGAAAGTAATGAATTTTTCGTAATCAATATAAATTACTCTAATGAAACGTTTTGTAAAAAAGAAGTCAGAAATGTTGAAAAAAAATGCAAACTTTGATATTGCATAACTATTAATATTAGGTCATGGTTGCTTGAACATTTTCGACTCATCAAGGCAGGAATCCACCTGTAAAGTATTGTGGACTAGCTTTGTTACACCTTTGTATATGAGTCTTTACAACTTGGCATTTACGAATATGTATTAATCCATACCTGTTGCAATGTTTTCTATAATTTTTTACAATGTGCATGTTGTAATAATTATTTTTCTAGGCAATTTGAAAGCTGCCTGTGATTTGGCAACCTTGCAGAAGCTCAAGATCACTCACATACTCACCGTGGACTCGGTCCCACTGCCGCGGATGATCACGGAAATATCCAATATTGTCAACAAATATGTGCAAGGTTTGTCAGTCTGTCTTGTTTTTGCCAAATGTAAAATGTCAAAATATACATTAACCCGTAAAGCCCGATGGGTCAAAACAAAACACGTCCGGCGGTGGTGGGTCGTTTTAGGACCCAGTACGAAATTTTGGTTTTTAACCGTTTTTCGTGACATTTATTATATTTTTTTAATCTAAGTCACGAGTTTGTGGGTGGGGGGCGAGAATATTGTTTCTCTTTTATTTTTTGTTTTTTATGGGCTTTATTTTATCTAAGGGGTCACCACCAATATTTAAATACTGGGGTATCTAAATATTGGAATATATATATATAATTCGGGAAGCAGAGACTAAAAAGAAGAATTTGGAATATACTTACAAGATTTATTTAGTTACGAATACACAGATTTTTAACAATACTTTTTAATAAAAACTTAAGACTAGTTATAAAACACTGGATGAACGAGGTCTACGAGGAGAGTGTTAAAAATCGCGTCTCTCCCTCTATTTATAGATATTTGCGAATGCTTCCAGAATATTCTCCCAAAAAAGGTATAGGGCTGTCTGCGGCTTCCGACATGATCGATATCTTTCGATGAGAATATCGAAAAATATCGATCCAAGCCTCAGACTACAAGTTCATGGAATGGCACGATGTATCGTAGGGATTTCTTTTCTAAAATTCGAGTTTTTTAAAAGATATTACGTATAATATGTACGTATTTCGCGCACATCAATACATGTCATACTCGAGCTCAGCCGATTCATTCACTGACCATGAGATCGTCGCTTATCTTATCGCCGGCTGGCATCTTGTAACGGGTGACAGTGGTTTTAAACATTTTACAATCTCTGAATTATTAATGTGAATTTTTTTTTTCTAAAATATGTTTACCACGAATTAAAATACCTTGAACAAAATAAGGGAATAGAAAAATTAAATTAAAAGATGAAAAATTACACCTCCTTTTTTATTCAAAATGGAAGAAACAATATTACAAACCATATGGATTAGTCATACTATAAATATATAAAAAAAAATATAAAAGACATTTTAAGTAAAACCAAATAAACAATACGCAATATACAAATAAAGCTTAATTTATTGTCTTTACATTCTGACTATTAAATTGTTTGTTTTTGTCAGAATAGACAAAATTGAATGAATTGTATGAATTGAATGAATGTATAATAAAAAAATATTGAAAAGTTTCTATCTTTATACGAATACATAATATACGAAAACAAAGCATTTAGAATTGACATAATGTCAAATATAAGTAAAACATGTGAACAATACGTAATTTGTACAAAAAGGATAATAATAAATGAAGTGAATTATTATGTTTATGTATATTATTATTTGAGTAGTAAATTGTTAGTTATTGAAAGAATGAAAAAAAAACAGCAAAATATTCACATAAAAAGTATGAATAAATTATTAAAAATTACACATCTTTTTAAATGAAATTCATTTTAAATGAAAAACAATATTATAAAAGAAATGGAATAAACATAATACTAAAAATAAGTAGGTACAAGTAAGTAATACGTAACTTATAGGCAAAAAATATATAATAAATGAAAGAATTAATTGTAAAATCCGAGCGATAAATTGTCAGATTGAAATATAACAAGACATAGTATTAACATGAAGAAATAAATACAAATATTTTTAAAGAAGTACACATCTTTTTTATATGAAACGCAATGAATAATTTTATAAAACAAATTAAATGACATAATATAAAAAATTAAACTAATTGATTATTTATACACAAAATAATTAGGGTTATTTTTAAATACAAATATCAATATGATTTTCTATCCAATAACTCAAGTAATGAACGCAAGGTGTGATACTCCCAGGCTCCAGAACAGTTGAAGGGAACTGTTTGTTGCGAGCGAGGAATGCCGCCAGTAGAATGGGCAATAAAATACGCACAAATGGTTTGCAATATATGATAAGGCACCAGCTGTGAAAGATGATGCCCTAAAACAGACTTGTCCTCAGTCAGTTTTTTGGCGTTATTTCACATTTTTATCTATAACTCGGTTAAATTTCATGCGATAATATTCATTTATATCTCAAATTATATGGAAATGTTTGATAGAAGATTAGCTCGAAGAACAATACCGTAAGCCAAACAGTTATCCCGTAATTCTTATTTTTATAAACACTCGGGTTCGTTCATACCCACCACCGCAGAGGATGTATTGAAAAAAAGTATTTTTATACAGTGATAACTCCAGTTGAGATGCAATGTTTTATGTGTTTACTGGTAGGTTTTTTCGACTATAAATATTATTTTTCATGGTACACATATCTAGCGAGGATGCTTATAAGGAAATTTTATTTAAAAATATATTTTTAGTGAAACCCTGGTTTTTTATTCTTTGTATGTTAGATTAGCTCGCGAGAGTACTCAGTAGAAATGTTTTAAATTCTGAATAATATGATAACAATTGTGATAGGAATGTTAAGAGATGCATGTTTTTATTTCATAGAAATTCCAGTACAGCTTAAAGTACTAACTGCATACTCCTGAAGTCTACATACATCTTGAAGCAGTGAAGATAATAATTGAACCGTTATTATTGTTTTTGTTCATTTCCATGCAGTTTTTTATTTATTTTGTTTCTGAAATGGTTAATATTTCAAACAATCATATTCATTTACATAATACTTTGTGTTTTCCAGTGACGGACGTGCCAAAGGAGGATCTAATCAGCCATTTTATTAATACCAATGAGTTCATCAGGAAGGCACAAGAATCGGGGACAATCTTAGTTCATTGGTATGATAATAGATTATTTTAAGATTCTCATTTTTGTTTTTTTCACAGACACAAATAGGTTTTTTGAGTATCTGCTTACACAGGAGTTTATTTTATTACTTAATAATGCATTTTCCATTTTCAGTTATTTCGGGATGTCAAGGTCGGCCGCTGTTGTCATTGCATACATGATGGCCAAGCACAATTTGACATTTGAGGAGGCTTTCTATTTTGTGAAGGCTAAACGTTCCCTCACGAATCCCAACAATGGTTTTATAGCTCAGCTAAAATTGTACGGAAGGATGGACTGTGTTCTGGACAAGGAACATCCCAAATACAAACAGTTTCGGCTCAAGATGGCTGCTGAACATGTCAGAAAAGGTAATGATTATGGGTGACATTGGTGGTAAATGCGTTATGTATTTCTTTGACATGTTGCAGGAAATAGTTCTTATATTTCTCTATCATCCCAATTATAATGATTTCATTGTCTGTCCGTCCGTCTGCGTAACTTTGTGTAACGTCCATAATTTCGTTCGAATTCACGGCTACAAAACAAATTAAAAACAGCCGCAGATAGTATTTTTACAATTTTTTAACTAATGAATTAATTATTTTAGTTAAGATACTACCACAAACCTGCTCGGATCTCGTGAAACCAGACCCAGGGTTGACTCAAGAGCGTCCAGATCCACACGTCTACCGGTGCAAGAAGTGTCGCCGCATTGTCGCCTCGCAGAAGAATATCATCCCGCACATTCCCAAGAGCGTACGAATGGCGATGAGCCGGCGAGTAACGGTAAAAAAAGAAAATAAAGAAGAGAGTGCTAAGAAGTGCGACATAACCTGCGTACAGAATGGACAGATACTCATTGAAAAACTCAAGAGTCTAGCTTGCGGAGGGGAGAATGTCATTGAAGAACCCAGCGTAATAGTAAATGTCGACGATTCGACCCAGGATCTTGCGAATCGGAGTTCCTCCGATTCCGAAGAGGTGGAACATATCGTCGGGCAGATAGAAGTGGACGCAATGGGGACAAACAACATAGCAGACAGCCACGACAGCCCTGAGATCTGCGTGCAAACTTATTTCGTGGAGCCGCTGGTGTGGATGAAGGATGTCCACAAGAATGTTCAGGGTAAACTGTACTGTCCCAAATGTTCCAATAAACTCGGCAGCTTCAGTTGGATAATGGGTGAATTATTTATATTATTTTTTTAATTATAATCTATACTTAATTTAATTATTAGTATAAAATTACATTTAATACTTTGATTTGCGATATAGTTTGCTGATATTTAAAGTGTGCTAATTGCAAAGAGCAATTCTTTTTTTTTGTATTTGATTTTTTAAAAAATCTTAACTGAAGTATGTATAGGTCTTTACATTTAAGAAAGACGATCGAGCTAGTGTGTGTAAGCCAAATTGAATTAGTATGTGTGTACGGATATAAACACCAACACATTGGAACAATATGCCTTGTACACATGCCTTACACATACTAATTTAATTGTTTTTCTTAAATGTTAAGATGTTTACTAATGAGTCAGGGTTTAACATCATTATAGGCTCAACATATCCATGACATTACACCTGATTGTGAGCCCGCAATTGTACCCAAAACATTAATAGATGAAGCGAGGCACACAATTAAGAATAAAGATAATTATCTGCACATATACATATATTATTAACATTATTAAGCTTAAATAAATTTACTATCTTAACACAACATATTCTTTGTAGGTTGCCAGTGCCCGTGTGGAGTGAAGGTGGCTCCGGCGTTCTATCTGGTGCCTTCAAAGGTGGAGTGGTCCACGGTTGTTCAGAATGTACAAGTTACCGTGTAGACCTCGCATTCTAGTTTCTTCGACTGCTAAATATTATTAGACCAGAGAATTGTGGGGCTGACGTACAAAAGTACTTCAAGCCTAGTGGCCTCCGACCGCCTAGCGTTGTTCAAGTGGGCTGTGTCTTTTTTAATATATTATTCCATTTGAAGTGCGTGTGCGCTGCAATAGGAACATCTTCATGCATCAGTTATTACGTTTTGTAGTTTACATCAGCCTGAGAGTATTTTCGGTTTTAACCCTTACCTTATGGTCATCGAGCAACTTCATACGTTTTTTTGGCCAAAAATGGTCTGATGCTTAATATGGACCACAAAATGTCATCTACACTGCATATTATTTTGTTATAACGAATTCCCACTATGAATTTTTTTCCCGATATTTATATACAGTCTGTGCCACAGCAAAAAAAATATAGCGAGGCTCTAAAAATATATTAAGTTACTTTAAATAAGACCTTATTCTCAGTTTGTATAGATGCTAACATGATGAGGAATTCTGCAAACAAAGAGAGTTATTTAAAACTAATATTGTCCTTGAGGAATCACACATATTTTTCTAAATTGAGTAGTTATCTAAATTACGTATTTTTGCTGCAACTTTTCATATGCGGTAAAACATTGGTCTCTTAAAATTATCATTTATTTACTCTTGTTTATTTTATCTAATTATTTCACCCAACTATTATACATATTTGACTCAAAATGGTTTGTATGATATTTTGAGTCAATGCATCTTTGTGAGAGAATGCGTCCGCTGCACAAGTAGTTTTGGCCTTTCAATATGTACTACAGTTATCTAACCTGCCTGAACTGCCCATCATCCGTAAACTGAACTAAGCAATATTGCTATTTCCAGTTACAGCTATTGTAAAACATTGTGACGCTGTTTTTTTTAATGTTTGGCAGGTGTGAAATTAATCAATTCAATCAATTAGAAAGCTCATTATTCGTAATTGTGAATAACTTAAGGATTGTTTCTGTGTTAGAGTTTTCTGATTGATTGAATTCATTATTTTCAGTCATGTCAAACTTAAAACATCGAAATTGGCGGCAATACAATGTTATATATACCTGTCAAGATTGGGATAAAGGTCTGACATCCCAATATTGTTATTTTCAGAATAGCACAGAATGACTTATCATTTTTTGTACTTTACTTTTTAATTTTAAACAATGATTATTAGGGCATGATAACAATTAATAATGGGTTATCACTTTATCATTTTACTGCCTTTTACGATGGCAGGCCGTACAACCATTCATAGTCAGCTGACTGACCCAGGATGACCGCTTGTGAAATTATATTTTCATCTTGACAAAAAATGTCATTCCCCGCAGGGGTAGGCAGAGAGGATAAAACGCCATATTATTCTATATTTGCACACCACTTTTGCTTCAACTACATTCATACATCTTCTCATGCATGCTCTGCGGTTGTTGAGAGTTTTAACAGGGCCATTCTCTAATATTTGTAGTATCTGATACTGCCAGATCTTTCGCGGACACCCTCTATTCCTGTTGCCTTCAACACTCGCCCCATATATTTTCTTAACCATCCTTTCCTCGCTCATACGTTCTAAATGGCCAAACCATTTCACCACTCCTTTGTTGTATGTTAATATGTACAAATTTTTATATGAACATATATTTACATAAATGTATTGATATTTCTTTGTACGGAACTAAAATAATTTTGTTATACATATTAACAAAATTTAGTTACATAATTTTATTAATTTTTTTTCATATATTTCATACATAAACATGCGTACGTATAATTGCATTAATGTTTCAAAGATTTATTGCTGGGAATTCAAATTGAAAAAAAATTGCATCATATACATACATCATTTTTCAATATAGTGGGGATCGTTATAAAGAGGTTCTGCTGTATTGCTTAGATGAAAAACCTCAACGAACATTCTGCTGGGCGTAGTAAAGGGTTAAAGTTATTATGATTAACATAAACTTTTTTCTTTTTAAGATCTCTGCCTTTTAAAATACTCTTACAAAATGTTAATTGTTTCGTATTAATTAGTGTCAAAATATTATTAATTTTTTTATAAAAGTTGGAGAGATTACATATAATCGACTTGACCAAGAGTTCTCAGTGGATTTTCCTATAATATTAATATTGCATCGGTGAGACATTGACCTCTTGTCCCCTAGATTTGGGAGAAAAGGTTGGTATTTATCAGTTGGTCTTGCCTGCCCTGCATTCGAGATACAATTGGCAATGCAAGCAAATTGCTGATTAAGGCTACTTTCTAAACAAGTCTGATCCTTATAAACATTGTGTTTTATGCGTGTATAGAATCTCTCTCTGCTTTGGCTCGATTCCTTTTTACGCCCCTGCGTGCTTTTTCGATGCTAAACAAAGTCTATATAAATTCATGCGATACACAATCTGAACGATGTCCTGATTCTTACTCGTGATATTACAGTAAATAAACAGAACTGCAAAATGCGCCAGATGCGCGATTGGTTCATTTTTTAGAAAGCATGCCTCGCACTTCGTCAGCGTGGTAGGTGATCATATATTTTTTGTCCAGCTTCCCCAAACTATCTTATTGAATGAATCCTGCGATCTAGTTATGTTGGGTGCTTCTACAATATTAGGTCCTTACATATGAAATTGGCGTTTTGCCGTACTGGCAAATTTGATCTCAAATATCTTCTCTTTGGTTAGGAATTCCAAATCCAAATTTATACAGCTATTTACTCATGTATTTGTGTTTTGAAAATTATAATTCATTTGTTTTTTCCTCAATTGTTTTTTTCTTTGCGTCACTCAGTTTACAAAATGAAAAACTTGAAATATCGCGTTATTTACGAGTACGAGTTCCACCGTGGCACCAGTGCTGCAGAAACGGCTCGAAGGATTAATGATGTGTATGGCGACGGTGCCGCAAAAGAAAACACAGTGCGTTTTTGGTTCCAACGTTTTCGTTCTGGAAATTTCGACCTGCAGAACAAGCCCCGTGGACGGCCGGAGACCAAAGTTGATAATGAAGAATTGAAGGCTATTGTGGAAGCGGATCCATCGCAAACCACATCCGAGTTAGCTGCAGGCTGCGGTGTTAGTGATAAAACTGTTTTAATCCACTTGAAGCAAATTGGTAAGGTGAAAAAGCTTGAAAGGTGGGTACCTCACGAATTGAGTGAAGCAAATCAACAAACGCGCGTTGACTGCTGCGTTGCATTACTCAACCGGCACAATAATGAAGGGATTTTAAATCGAATCATTACCTGTGATGAAAAGTGGATCCTGTACGATAATCGGAAGCGCTCATCGCAATGGCTGAACCCTGCCGAACCAGCCAAACCATGCCCCAAGCGAAAATTGACTCCAAAAAAGTTACTTGTGAGCGTTTGGTGGACTAGTGCTGGTGTCGTTCACTACAGCTTTCTTAAATCTGGCCAGACGATTACGGCAGATGTCTATTGTCAGCAACTGCAAACCATGATGGAAAAGCTAGCTGCTAAACAACCGAGGCTGGTTAATCGCTCTAGGCCACTGCTGCTTCATGATAACGCTAGACCACACACTGCACAACAGACGGCTACCAAATTAGAGGAGCTTCAATTGGAATGTCTAAGACATCCACCGTACTCTCCGGACCTTGCCCCAACAGATTACCATTTTTTTCGAAATTTGGATAACTTGCAAAGGAAAAAATTCAACTCAACGTCCAAACCGCCTTCAAAGATTTTATTGATTCCCGTCCGAATGGTTTTTTTAGTAAAGGGATCGATGAACTACCTATGAGATGGCAAAAGTGCATAGATAGCAATGGTACATACTTTGATTAAATAAATATATTTTAATAAAAAAAAATCGGCTTTATGTTCCTCCCATACTAAACGCCAATTTCATATGTAAGGACTTAATATTTTGTCTATAATAGTCTCCAAGCTAGATAACTTGATATTTTTCATTGTGAAATTGTAATAAGTATATTTGTTTTCACGGAGATTGTCCTTTTATTCCTGCCATATGCTACCTCGATTAATCCTACACGGATAATAAATTCCCTTTATTTGTTGTCTTTCCAAGTCCCTCTCAATAAATATATATGTATATAATATTATTACATATTCAACATGGAGCAAGCAATGATTTTTACATTTACTTACCGCCTAATAATTTCTTTTTGGTCTGTAAGTGATCGCCCTGGTCAAGTTAGCATATTACACTTTGATGATGATGGTGATGATTGGGAGGTACCAAGTCTGCTTCAGATCAAAGACCTGTGATTGTCGAGACAGTTTTCATTTAATAGTGTCAGATCCATTTGAAGATAATCAAAAAGTTGTTTGTAGTTAGTATACACTTGATGAGTTTAGTCGAGAGCTTTTAAATTAAGAATAATTTGTAACTTTACCTCGGTCTATAAATAAACTTGTAAGACGTTGATAGTATTGGTTAAACTTTTTAGGCTTATCATATTTAAGTCGTCTTTTACAATGTAATGTTAAAAGAATCAAATTTTCTTTCATCCACGTTGGAATCTACGCACTCTTTGCATTTTCAACAGTAGAAAACATGATTTTATTGCATAATCGATAGATGGTCACAACTTAATTTAACATATAGGTATTTAGAGAATCAATGAAAATTTTTGTTAAAAAAAATGATTTCATATGAATCATAGTAAAGTCATTGATTGATTCTTATCTGTTTGTTACTTAGGTTAATAATATACAAAACAAACATTCAAACCTGCCATTAATTTAAGTTTGGAACGCAGTCAATAGATTGTTTTTCTATAAAATTCAATCACTTTATATTTAAAAAATAAATGTTTATAGTGACGTTTTTCATTATTGCCGTTTCAGGGCTCATTAAATATGTTGCCATTAAACTGGGCACAGAAAAAAATTGGTCAACAGTAATCAGGTGGTATTTGGCTTTACATTGTAAAGGTGGCCTAAACTTGTAAATGATGCAAGTGTTCATATAAAAAAGACGCTATCATTATCTAGTCAGATTAGTGATTTAGTAAATTATGTTTTATGTTAGAGATCAAACTACTTCATTGTTGTAGGTAGTATATATACTTACTTAAATTGTAATTTTTCTCATTCTCATGTAAATTCTAAGTAGATATGCATTTACATATTTACAAATATTAAATACAAGTAGATTAGTATTTTTAAAACAAAATCAAAAAAATATTTGTACAAGCGATATCTAGACCCCGTAGTTGGGTCTGAAACATCAGTCAGAGAGGTTGGAAACACAAGGTGGAATATTCCAGAAAATTTTATATAGAAAATAAGATGCGTGTCATTTTATATTTAATGAAATCAAAATCAATGATTATTTTGCATAAATATGTAATAAATACTATAATGACAATGAATAATTATTTTTACATTTAATATTGCTGTACTTCTAATCTCTTCCATATGTTTTTTTACATAAGTGTGTTTTTACATAAGACCAGCTGAGCTGATCGGTGCTACGCCTGAGAACCGTGAAGGGTATTTCTTTTGTAGACTTGTTTGTTTCATATCTCTTGGAATCGGACTGATAGTGGAAGGTAATGTCGGTGTAGTATTTTACATGATTCCACGGCCTGCTTAATTGCTCTAGATAATGTTATCGCAGAATAATAACAACTCATAACCATAATTCAATAACAGTTTTCTTACACATGTTGTACAACTATATTTTTATTAATATTTATTTTCCATTTAAAACAAAACTATAAACGGTGTTTAGTAAAATTATTTTTAATATACAACGGGTTAATTTGGGTGAAAAACATTAACTATGCAACCTCTGCGTGAGCTTCATAATAATTTTACATTTTACTAGTTAAGTTTCAAGGGTAACAGAATCTCTCATTGTCAAGTATTAAACAAATTAATTAAGTATTATTACATTAAGTTAAGTACTTCAACCGTCGATGAGAGATTCTCGTTCTCTTAAAAATTAAGTGGTAAAATATAAAATTATAATTAAACTCATATAGAGGTAACATAGTTAAAGTTTCTCACCCATTGAATGATTTTCATTAATAATATCTACGAAGTTAATGCTAAATCTATCAATAATATATTCAAAGGGTTGCTTATTTTAATAAAATTATTTAATTTATACATATATGTTATGTTACCATTTGAGTTCAGGGTCATTCATACCTAGTCAGCGGTAAAAAAGGTGGTTTAAAAATTGTAATGAAAACGATTTATTTTTTAATCATATTTAGTAGATATATATATATATATATATATATATATATATATATATTATATATATATAGATATATTTTATATATAATTTAAATTTTGACGCGGGTTACCCCCAAAGTAGTTAGAACTAACATATATATATATATATATATATATATTTCAAAAATCTATATACAAATTTTTATAAAAAAATGTTATTCAATGGGTGAGACAGCCCTTGACTCAGACTGCTTTTGAAAAATTGGGTTTTGCGCCCAAATGGGCTATTATTCCATATCATGTAGGCACATGATTATGTGATAAAAGGATTTCGAAAAATAATGATTACTAAAAAATGTCAAAATTTTGATTTCACACAAAAAACTACTCATTTTTGTTGAATTAAAAAAAATCTTTCTCAAGTGCTAGCTTTTCTTGTGTGAAAAATACTCGTAAAATTAGAAAAAACATTGATCAGATGGTTTTTGAGATATTTTGGTTACCGATCTGGGAAATTTGATTTTAAGAAAAATGAGAAACCAAAAAAAACTTATTTTTTAAATTTCCTGCATGACACCTTAATAGATATATTCAACCTCTTTTGAAAATAATTGTTTTTTTCAATCTTCCCTTATAAAAAAATATTGTTTTTCAAACCAGTTGGGTGGATAAATAAATATACATATGTACTTATTTAATAATGTTAATAATGAACTAGATTTAACTTATTTTAACATTTTACCCTACAATCTTCACACTAATTAAAATACTTTTAAATAGAATTGTATCCTGGTATCATTTGTATGTAATATATATAATTCCTTATTATTGAGGGAACAGAAAAATTTATTTAAACTTTGAAAACTCATTAAATTATATATTTTTTAAATGAACTTGATCGCCTTCCATCTGTATCTGTACATATGTACAAAACTTTAAATATAAATGCTTAGTATATATTTAAGTAATACATTAATTTTAAAACTTAATAGTATTTTCAAATAGAATAAAGAGTAAAAAATTTCATAATTTATAGGTTTATATTTTAAAATGATTCGTGGAATACACAATTATGTACTAAATGGAAAGAAAATCTAGTTTTAGCACTAGTTCTAAGTGCATATTTAGGTAGATTTCGATAGAAATACTACTCTTAGCAGGAGGTTCCATGTCACAACTTTTGGAACATTTCAACGAACTTTCTTCAATCATGAGTAGTAGTAGGCTGCAAAACCATTCCTAGAAAGATTTTCTATATAGGCATATATAACGAATTTTGCGGTCACTATAACTACCACATTCCAATGAAACTTTTCTGAAATAATGACCTTGTTAATTAATATCTTGGCTAGGTTCGCTAGCCAGCATGACGTTTCAAAATGAAATTTAAAAAAAATCAACTCTATTAATATTGATCTTAGAGAAAAAGTAATTTGAGAGAACCGGTAGAGTATCTATAGGTGCAGAGATGTGACTTATCTAAGATACAAGTGTTTGAAATACATATACAAGATGCAAAATACGTATTTTCATCTTGTATCTGAAATCCTTTTTTGAATATTCATCTTGTATCTTGTATTTAGATACATTCTTTTGGTATCTTAGTATTTTTTAAATACTAAGATTGCTAAGATACTTTTTTCCAATGATGTACCTATAATGAGACCTCATCGAAGAAAAATGAGCGACAAAATGTTTGAATAACTGGTTTTACTTAAGTCTCAATTAAAACCTTAAAAATATAATATTTTATCTTGTCACATTTGCGCGATCAAAGTGATTTATTCGTAAATAATTCACGTAAAAAAATAAACTTACATTCAATAAAATGTGTTTTCTTACAAAAGAATTTTATGTTTAAAAAGTATTGGGAAGATACCTGTTTTGTATCTAGTATTTCAGATACCATTCCAGAAAGTTATTTGTATCTGGTATCTGAAATACTTGATTTTAAAGTATCTTGCATTTTGTATTCCAGATACTTTGTATAGGGTATCTTGTACATCACTGTATAGGTGGTAGGTTTAAAATAGGAAATATCTTCCCACCACATACATACAGATGGATTCTTACAGACAATGCTAGAAGCTATTTTTATTATTATTATGTATACAATTTATATTAGTTTCAAACTGACTTAACTTTCGTCTTACGGCGTTTATCATTATTTAAGAAAGTTAATAACATTTTAATCTTGACACCTTTTAAGAAAGTCTTCATTTTCTTCCTCTTAACCTAGAGGGTGGGAAATCGAGGGCTCGACAGGGCGATATATTTTTTTTAATCTGAATTTTTAAATATTTTTTTTTATGTAAATCACTATTTTTGGTTTTCTTGCAAGATATATAACCAGTTTTTTGGGACCAGAAACTTCATTTTTTTCTTCTTCATTAATATGCACTGTTAAAAAACTTATATAATGAAAAGAAGTAAATTCTTTCGATACTTAGATATATGTATTACAATGAATAAAACCAATATGCGTATAACAATATAGGGATAGTGCTTTAAATGGTTAATTTATTTCTAAATATAATGTATACTACTGTTCTCTTCCATTATTTAGGCATAATATGTCCATAATTATTTAGTTGATGAAACATTGTTGATGTTGATTTAAGTACCAATGTTGTCATTTATTTATTATATTTATGTACTGTTGTTTTAAAATAAATATTTATTAATTGTACTTTTGTTCATTTTAATTACATTAATATAAATTAGACCTCCCATTTAGTCGGCAATATATTGGTCTAGGTGCGTTTAAGTTAAAACAGGGCGAGTTTCGCTAGAAAGGTTTCGCAAAAGCATTTAGTATATGGTTTATTATATTCGGTGCACTGGAAAGAAATCAATTATTTTTGGTTTCATCAAAATGCTTAGGTTTTAATCATTTTATTTCATTTGTATCTGTGGCGGTATCTGTCTAACCCAGTGGACCCAGCGATTTGTTTACGTTAATATAATTAAATCGCCGCGCCCGTAAACATACTGCAATAAACGTTTTCGAGCTGGGGAGACGGGCGACACTGCACCAGTCGAGTGTATGCCGTAATGTCTGGCGGACCTGTACTGCGTAAAATCAGAGTTTCTTTCCACATCATTTACTTAATATATAACTATAACCTGTACATCTTCACTCGCTCCCGGAGCCTATCTACGGTCGAGAAATAAACCAATCGCTCTTTCATTCCATCGAACTCCAAACCATCTCTAAATATTGAAGCGAATGATTTTTTAATTTGAAACGAGAAGATTTAAAAAATAGACTTGCCGAGAAAAAAATATTTAGAAAAAGGAGATCGACTCGTACCTACCGTAAAATATGGTTGCACATACAATTTTGTAGATTATGCTTCACATTAATGTCAGTACCGTTTTTGCCCAATTATTTTGAAACTAAAATGATTGAATATTGTACAAAAAAGTTTTCTTAATTTCATCTAAAACGCCGCGTGTTGAAACATTGTTTACTATCTAGTAAAAACTTTCGTTTTGTGTCTGTAATTATGTTGACCATGGCTTAATTTCCATTACGCAAAGAACTGCGTCAGCGGCGTAACAAAATAGGGCTCCAATGCAGCGGACAATACGGTATCGAATCCCTTTAGGGTGTTCAGTTTGCAACCCTGCTGGATTCGTATTCTTATAATCAACAAAACTAACCGTTTCACTTTACCTTAAAAATTTACCGTGAGTTATTTTAAATCACTAAAAATATATGGTTGAATTAATTTGACAGAAATCAAGACGAAAATGAAGATTTTGCCGATGAAACAGTGATTTTTTTCAATAATACATAGAGTGTAACGGAGCTAGTCCACAGTTCTTTACAGGTGTACAGGACTCCGGCCTTGATTATAAGTCGAAAATGTTTAATCAAACTTAATCAATCAATAGTTATGGAGGTACGCTACATCAAAGATTACATTTTTTAATATTTCTGTTGCAAAACGTTGAAATATCATTACAGTAGTTTAATATTGATTATGAAAAATTCATTCGCTTCAATACAACTCAAATAAAATGATTAAAACCTTGATATTCCCCCTAGAGATACTCATTTTAAGTTAATATTTTTTATAATGTATGTAGCTATTATGGAAATCGTATTTTAGTTCATAAAAAATCGACCACTCCACCGTGTTGCACAGCAGATACTAATAGGGCGCCGCCCATCCGAGTGACTGGTAATTAAAAACGCTAACAGGTATCTACCAATGCACTGAAATCATGTGCGTGTTTATTTTTAAATTGTCATTTTAACCGGTTACTCAATAACCGTTATTTGATATTTGTATCCGATTGCATCGATGGTTGCTGTACGTACAGTGCGTAATACGCGCATTGTTTAGTTGTGTTAAGTTTACGGATACGGGAGGGGCGTATCCGTAAACTTAACACAACGAAACAATGCGCGTATTACGCACTGTACTACCCACACTAAAGCTTATGTGAAAAAACCATTAGCTGAGATTTAACTGTTATCTAGTGTATCGATGGTTGCGGTCGAATTGCAAAAAATAAGTTACCAATCATCGATACAATCAGATGAAAATCACAAATAACTTGCGCTATTGTGTAATCGGCAAAAATAGCAGTTTGGCCCGAATGTACCGCTCGGTGAGGTGCGCGCCGCGCGAGGCGCCACTGCGCAAAAACGCTACTACCGCGAGTCCGGGCACTCGAAACAAAAAATCTACATTCCTATTACAGTACCACGATGGCTACAATAATATAGTTTATTTATTTTTCAATTATCTTTATTAAATTGCGTCTTGATGTCCATTGTTATTTATTACATGTAACACGCCTATTGCGACGAAACTCGTCGAGAGCGCGACGGGAGCGCCCTTGCTCCCGGCACCGTCCGCAAGGATTAGTACACAGCTTTGTAAAGAATATGGCCTCAGATACACATGCTTATTTAGTGGCACGTGAGCATGCGCAGTATCGACCTTCTCTAGGCCTTGCTCATTAGTGGCATGTGTGTACGCACATTGCTAGTAACGAGCATGCCACTAGCCATACAACCGCCGGTTGATTTATGAGCATGCCACTAAGTGGCATGCCACTAAGTGGCATGTGTATCTGTACCTTAATTCCCGTTTAATGGGCCTACCACACGCACAAGTATCACCACACTTTTGCCTGCGCACGCCGGTTTGTAAACGGGGCACCGTGTACAAAAAAACCAACTACACGCACGCTTGTACACGGAACACCGTGCGTGTAGTTGGTGTTTTTTTTACAAAACATTGAAGAATCATTACTGTAACATATATCGATTACGAAAAATTTATTCGTTTCCGTAAGAGTTAAATAAAATAATAAAAACCCTAAAAAAATCTAATCAGATTGTTTTCCAATTGGAATTGGAAAGTTTTTATCATTTTATTTGACTTGTATTAAGGGGGAATACCTATCTACGAGGCAATTTTTGAGAATTTTTTCAAGAAAACCTATATGAATTACGGTATTGATTTCATTTGTACATAAAATTCATACTTTTATGAATATTTAATTTTTTTTTTATTAAATAATATTCAATACTGGCGGAAAATTTTTGGGTTCTGTCGACTGCCAAAAAAAAGGTCCTCCGCGATGACCACTCAAAAAAAATCCTACGACAGAGACTAGATAATAATGTATAGAATAACCAATAAAAGTTTCAAGTTGATCGGTTCAGTGGTTGCCGACATATTTTGGCCACCGATTTTTAAAACATGGTTTCGAGTAAAACGTGTTTGAAAATTTAGTAATGAATAAATCGCGAAATTTTCAACTTACATAAAATCATCGATTCCAGGTCCATAATATAAGTTTTCCACCCTGCTTTGAATTCCCATATCATCGAGCACTCTTCAAAAACATAATAAAATTATGTCTAAAGTTTCTATTGTCAAAGAGTCCGGCTGGCAGCTATCTGCATGTAGCGCGGCGCCGTGTGGCGCGGCGCGTAATCAACAAAGGGATGCCACTATTATCAGCTATAACTTTGCTATTGCTTTTAATTTTTGCTTGAAATTTTAACCAGACATTCTTAAGACCTCAAGCTTTATGAAAATGCAAAAGTTTAAAAATCGATTTTTTCGGAATGTCTAGGTAGGTATTCCTCCTTAAAGGGAATATATTTTTCATATTAGATATAAGTTACTGTAATGATAGTCCAACGTTTTGCAAAAAATAAGTCAGAAATATTGAAAAAAAATGCAAACTTTGATGTCGCATATATTGATATTAGATGATATCCGTGGTTCGAATTCCGGTAGCAGCCAAATATTTTTTCGTGGATTTGATTTTTCTTTATGTCTTTCTAATTGATTAATTAATTTGGTTTTAAATTTCACAGTTGCAACTTCACAATTAGAATGTGTTCTTGAAAATACTCAAAAAGTTATTAAAAAACTTACACATAAAAACCAATTTTTCTCATTTACTAGTGGAAACAGGTTTGGCGTTTAACCTACGCGTTGGGCTCGAGTCGGGCGACGCTACGAAAGCGAGTAATAAAAAATTTCGAAAAATCCAAAATTATACTATAATTATTAATTTTTTTAAACGAAAATTTGTAAGATCATTTTTTATCGTCGCCACGAGTCTGTCTGCAAAGTTTCAGCTCGATTGCATTACGGGAAAAGGGTTAAAAATCGATCCAAAGTTTTTTCGACAGACAAGCAGGCAAGTAGACGCTACGAGTTAAAAGAAAGGGAGTAGAAAGTCCGACGACATACCTATATCTATATGTTAAAAATATGATTAAAACTTACTAAAAATCTACGCGTGTGAAGCCGCGCGGGTAGGTAAGTTATAAAAATGGCCTACATAAGATGTAAACAGTAAAACTGCTGAGTGCTTTACACTTCCTGTAAGCGTGTGCCCCGTTGCCACCATTAAGCCGTGTATTCACTAGGGGACAAATTGTCCCTCAACAGCGTGCGCGGCATAGAGTCTACGTGACGTTGCAACGTCGTGTACTGTTCCGCGACCTCGCGCACGACATAGCGCGGCATTTCTACGTGCCGTGGCAACGTTGCCATGCACACGGTACCCGAGCGTACTCACTGCAACATTCTGCGGAGCGTCAGTACCACGTGGTATGTTTACAAGTGAATACGCATGCGCTGTATCTGTCAAGATGACAATGCGGGGAAACGAAATCGTTCTCGAACTCATCGAGCTGTATCGATCGAAGATCGCATAGAATGTCCGTCCTTCTTTCTCTTTGCAGTTAATAATTTCGCATTCTCCTCTTTTTTCTCCTCTTACTTTTCGATAAACTCATTAACAAACAGATACGCGGCTATCATCATAACCTCATAGGGCGATATATTTCCGTGACGTCTGGAAAACAATAATTATTTGCAAAAAGGACCTTGTTTTTAATAATATTCAATTTACTACAGTAAAACCTCGTTAATTTGAAATTGCTACCCAAAAAAACATTTCGAATTGCGCGGAGCCCCGTTTTCGCCAAATGTGATACCGCAGCTGTCATCCATAACCTCATCGGATGACATTTCCGCGACAAGATATGCGAGTCCCGGTGTGTACACGTCAATTGACCGCGTCATTGTCCCCGAAACATGAGCGTAGATGTTGATGCGACATGTCGAGCGGAATGTTTCGCGATTTGTCCCCTAGTGAATACATGGCTTTATTGCGGTTATGTCGTCAGACGCACTTCTCTCGTTAACCTTCTCGCTGCAAGGAAGTCGTCTGCCGATCAGTTCCTCGCCGGCGCATGTGGGTCGGCCGCCAGGAGCTGACGACACCTGGCCTGGTGTGCATCTTGCGTCACCGATTTTACCAAATTCACCTTACATCCGCACAGCCGGCCTCGACGATTACCCTACGAGTGGGGAAAAACTAAACGTGTATTGCTGACGTTTCATCAAGCAGGGGCCCGCGGTATAATTCATTTTATTTCTTAATAAATCAATTTTAATTTTGTTTAGAAAATAAACAATTTTTTATACTAAGATAATAATAATTGGATAATTTGTATAGCGCCGTTTTCGCGAAATACTCACCTCAAGGGCAGGGCATTTCGCTCGCAAGACGGACAATCGAGATTGACGTCTGTCATGTTATTAATTATGCGTCCGAGCGTGGGTGGGGAGCTCAATTCTGGAAGTTAAGCCATGTATTCACTAGGGGACAAATCGCGAAACATTCCGCTCGGCATGTCGCATCAACATCTACGCTCATGTTTCGGGGACAATGACGCGGCCATTTGACGTGTACACACCGGGACTCGCATATCTTGTCGCGGAAATGTCATGTGAAGAGGTTATGGATGACAGCTGCGGTATCTCATTTGGCGAAAACGGGGTTCCGCGCAATTCGAAATGTTTTTTTGGGTCGCAATTTCAAATTAACAAGGTTTTACTGTAGTAAATTGAATATTATTAAAAACAAGGTCCTTTTTGCAAATAATTATTGTTTTCCACGTCACGGAAATGTGGCCCTAGGAGGTTATGATGTCAACTGCGTATCTGTTTATATTAATGAGTTTATCGAAACGTAAGAGGAGAAAAAAGAGGAGAATGCGAAATTCTTTACTGCAAAGAAAAAGAAGGACGGACATTCTATGCGATCTTCGATCGATACAGCTCGATGAGTTCAAGAACAATTTCGTTTCCCCACACTGTCATCTTGACAGATACAGCGCATGCGTATTCACTTGTAAACATACCACGTGGTACTGACGCTCCGCGGAATGTTGCAGTGAGTACCCTCGGGTACCGTGCGCATGGCAACGTTGCCACGGCACGTAGAAATGCCGCGCTATGTTGTGCGCGCCGTCGCGGAACAGTGCACGACATTGCAACGTCACGTAGACTCTGTGCCACGCGTGCTGTTGAGGGACAATTTGTCCCCTAGTGAATACATGGCTTTATGCTCACCCGTTCGATGGGTAGTGGGGTTCTGAGAAATGTGTTTTGCTCCTTTTCTTTCCACAAATGTATGATGATAATGGGTTATACCACTCTGGATGGTATATTATAATATTATTTTAGTATATTAAATTATTGTTTTATTGGAATATTTTTGAAAAATAATAAAATGGCCGCGTTATGTCCATTCCGTAGAGCTCCTCTGCCGTGACTGAGATGCAATAATCTCCGGTGCAAGTTTGTCCGAAACAGAAAATAAGGTCATATAAAGAATTTTTAATCCGGTGTGTCATTTGCTTATATAATAAAAATCCTGAAGAAATTACTAAATTTTGCGGAAAAACGTGGCAGAGATTAACAATGGATTGAGAAAAGTGGTGATCGCTCGTGTGTAAGCACTTACTTCATCCAGTAATGGAAGAAAACGGCTGATGATGAAAGGAAGAGAAATATACCTCGTTCGTTTGCAAATGAAGAGTCTGTTTTCGATATGACTCTAGTCGAAAAAATCACGTTTTCAGTTAAACCCTGTTGAAAAGGCTATGAATTGTAGGCCCCCCAAATATAAACATAAGGCTTCGTCATTTCATATACACCTTTTCATAGACACGGTCCATGTTCACGAAATGAGATAAATCTCACAGATTGGGATTGGTAGAAAGAGATAAAAACTCAAACCCGTGTTCAAAAATTCGATTTGACTCTTATTCGTTATCATTGAAGGAACACGCGGAAAAAGTGTATCTGAATGTGTCGAGAGTCGAGACTCGCTTTGAATAAAATAAAAATGTGACGGCTCGATGTCTTTCGGCTTTTTCATGCATGAAACGATTCGTTGGTAGCCCTGACACACGTAGAATAGAAATGTGTAAAAGTTGCCGAGTCACCGTTACATACAATATTTTGCCAGCAATCATCAGTCTAAATTAATTGCGATATACAATATTCGGCGGACATTACAAAAAAATCTAATTCGTTACAAATGTAGAACAGCGCGTGAGGAAAGCAATACATGTTTCGTCCGAGACTTACGAGCTCGTTGCCAAACTGTAACTGTCGAATTATCATGTTCGGCGTGCTTTGGGTAGTACTTTTACATATTTTAAATACCGATTGCAAATGTATTGCGATAAGCAATTCATGATTATGTGAGACTTCTACAATTTATCTTAATTATTTATTATTCATCCCTATGGGGACAAAATCCAGTAAGTGTGTTCTTAGAACAAACGTACATATAAAAATATTGTTGATTTCTTTCTATTAATTCCTTTAGAATTCGCGGTAAATTATGCTCAAATTATTTCAATAAATTATATTTATCACTTAAGATACGCAGAAAAGTCTATTTATCGATAAAATAAATAGTTATTATCAGGATTCGAACCCGAAACACTCTCCTGCCGGAAGAATTCCAATTACACGATTTTAGCAATTTACTTTCAAGTCGACTTTCTATTTTGTATGTTTTCCTTATATTTCAGTGAGACGTAGTCAATGATATAATAAACTGTAGATACGTTACAAGCGTGAAATCTTGGCAACTCAAAAGTAAGGTAATTTGCCTTACTTGCATATCTTGTCGCGGAAATGTCATGTGAAGAGGTTATGGATGACAGCTGCGGTATCTCATTTGGCGAAAACGGGGTTCCGCGCAATTCGAAATGTTTTTTTGGGTCGCAATTTCAAATTAACAAGGTTTTACTGTAGTAAATTGAATATTATTAAAAACAAGGTCCTTTTTGCAAATAATTATTGTTTTCCACGTCACGGAAATGTGGCCCTAGGAGGTTATGATGTCAACTGCGTATCTGTTTATATTAATGAGTTTATCGAAACGTAAGAGGAGAAAAAAGAGGAGAATGCGAAATTCTTTACTGCAAAGAAAAAGAAGGACGGACATTCTATGCGATCTTCGATCGATACAGCTCGATGAGTTCGAGAACGATTTCGTTTCCCCGCATTGTCATCTTGACAGATACAGCGCATGCGTATTCACTTGTAAACATACCACGTGGTACTGACGCTCCGCGGAATGTTGCAGTGAGTACGCTCGGGTACCGTGCGCATGGCAACGTTGCCACGGCACGTAGAAATGCCGCGCTATGTTGTGCGCGCCGTCGCGGAACAGTGCACGACATTGCAACGTCACGTAGACTCTGTGCCACGCGTGCTGTTGAGGGACAATTTGTCCCCTAGTGAATACATGGCTTTATGCTCACCCGTTCGATGGGTAGTGGGGTTCTGAGAAATGTGTTTTGCTCCTTTTCTTTCCACAAATGTATGATGATAATGGGTTATACCACTCTGGATGGTATATTATAATATTATTTTAGTATATTAAATTATTGTTTTATTGGAATATTTTTGAAAAATAATAAAATGGCCGCGTTATGTCCATTCCGTAGAGCTCCTCTGCCGTGACTGAGATGCAATAATCTCCGGTGCAAGTTTGTCCGAAACAGAAAATAAGGTCATATAAAGAATTTTTAATCCGGTGTGTCATTTGCTTATATAATAAAAATCCTGAAGAAATTACTAAATTTTGCGGAAAAACGTGGCAGAGATTAACAATGGATTGAGAAAAGTGGTGATCGCTCGTGTGTAAGCACTTACTTCATCCAGTAATGGGAAGAAAACGGCTGATGATGAAAGGAAGAGAAATATACCTCGTTCGTTTGCAAATGAAGAGTCTGTTTTCGATATGACTCTAGTCGAAAAAATCACGTTTTCAGTTAAACCCTGTTGAAAAGGCTATGAATTGTAGGCCCCCCAAATATAAACATAAGGCTTCGTCATTTCATATACACCTTTTCATAGACACGGTCCATGTTCACGAAATGAGATAAATCTCACAGATTGGGATTGGTAGAAAGAGATAAAAACTCAAACCCGTGTTCAAAAATTCGATTTGACTCTTATTCGTTATCATTGAAGGAACACGCGGAAAAAGTGTATCTGAATGTGTCGAGAGTCGAGACTCGCTTTGAATAAAATAAAAATGTGACGGCTCGATGTCTTTCGGCTTTTTCATGCATGAAACGATTCGTTGGTAGCCCTGACACACGTAGAATAGAAATGTGTAAAAGTTGCCGAGTCACCGTTACATACAATATTTTGCCAGCAATCATCAGTCTAAATTAATTGCGATATACAATATTCGGCGGACATTACAAAAAAACCTAATTCGTTACAAATGTAGAACAGCGCGCGAGAAAAGCAATACATGTTTCGTCCGAGACTTACGAGCTCGTTGCCAAACTGTAACTGTCGAATTATCATGTTCGGCGTGCTTTGGGTACTACTTTTACATATTTTAAATACCGATTGCAAATGTATTGCGATAAGTCATTTTTAAGGCAATTCATAATTATGTGAGACTTCTACAATTTATCTTAATTATTTATTATTCACCCCTATGGGGACAAAATCCGGTAAGTGTGTTCTTATTAGAACAAACGTACATATAAAAATATTGTTGATTTCTTTCTATTAATTCCTTTAGAATTCGCGGTAAATTATGCTCAAATTATTTCAATAAATTATATTTATCACTTAAGATACGCAGAAAAGTCTATTTATCGATAAAATAAATAGTTATTATCAGGATTCGAACCCGAAACACTCTCCTGCCGGAAGAATTCCAATTACACGATTTTAGCAATTTACTTTCAAGTCGACTTTCTATTTTGTATGTTTTCCTTATATTTCAGTGAGACGTAGTCAATGATATAATAAACTGTAGATACGTTACAAGCGTGAAATCTTGGCAACTCAAAAGTAAGGTAATTTGCCTTACTTGCATTCGTTGTCGAACGGACCTTCGCGTTATCGAACGCGAAGCTACGCCGAAAAAAAAGTCCCCGGGGAAAAGGAACAGAGTATCGTACACTATTGTAAGAATGAATATGTTATTTTAGTCACCGTGACTTCAAATTACATGATTTTTACGTGATTACTTGATTATGTGATTTGTTGTTCCTTTCAATGCAATATTTGCTACGTATGAAAGCCGGCTAGTATGGGACAGGTCAACCAGATACTGGAAGATGGTCCCATTAGAAGCCTCAACAACCGGCAAGCTTGCATGCTATGAGATGAATGTGGATGAGGCGAGAGTTGTAGGTCAGGGCAGAAGAGTGTGGCGCTCTATCCTCTCTGCCTACCCCCACGGGGAAACGGCGTGATGGTAAGTAAGTAAGTAAGCACTAAAAACAAATCTGAGACATCTAGTCTCTACTGTCTTCTATTACGTACTAAATGTATAAGTCAGAAAGAGATAGAAAGTATTTTCATAACCACGTATAAGAAAGGACAATAAAACATAATGTTGGAGTACGAATGCGTATGAAGTTGTAGCTAATAGCAGTGTTTACTTTTTGCCTTAACAATTTTAAAATCCAACTTGAAATATGTCTGTTTGTTGTGTTAATCCTGTAATGCTTCATCACATAATAAAGAGGAGGATATAACCTTTCATAGGTGAGTTCTATTGCAATCATTTGTAGAGAAATTCAAACCGACTTCGAGTACGGAGATTTCTGTATTTTCTACGTTGGTAGTCTGTGATGTTTTCTCTTTCTTTCTTATAGCGCAGCTAACCAACTCGTGTTATAGCGGACATTTTGGTTTGTAACTATGTATATTAATAGTACTTACGTCTGTGTTTAAGACCCATTTTTACAGTACCTACGTAATTAGCAATTTTAATTAATCAAACAATCACCAGATGGGACGTACTTATTCATGTACGTTTTATGAGAAAGGTCAAGAATAGATTTCTACCAACTTTTAAAATAATATTAGTACTAATTTTTGTATAATATTCACAACGTCAAAATTGTCGAAGTGTACAAGGGTCAAAATATGATCGTATTTACCGCAGACCGATGAGAATAGACTCGATTATGAGTTAGGCGTTTCAAAAAAACAAATTCTATATAACAAACCTTTACAAATGGCCATCAAACAATTGAAGCGTCGTTAAGAAAATTGCCTAAAACAAGGCGTCAATCTATGCCGCAGTTTCTCAATCAATATTATATTCTTTTTCTTCTTGTGTTATCATCACTTTATTTACTGCGGCCCGGAATAGCTTTAAAATCCACTGTCTCAGGTTCTTCAGTTACGATGATCTCCTTCTTCTAGGGCCCCGACTTCCGGCAATCTTTCCCTTCATTGTGAGGTGCAAGAACTCGTACTTCTCTTGATATCTCATCGCATGTTCGAGATACTGATTTGAGTTTTCGGATTTTCATTGTTTTCATTAGGTACTTCTTTTTCTTTATTCATCAGAACTATAACGTCTTCATTCATAACTCTGTCAATATTATATACTTACAACACAAAATAGCCTTTCTTACAGTAAAGATAAAAGATTCTGCTGAGAATGCAAAAGCTAAATAAAAGGCGGAAAAGAAGAATTTACATCAGCGTGATGTTTAATTTTGAATATTTGGAAACTAACCACAATCTGTAAATTTTTCTATGATTATTGCAACTGAATTAGTTCGAACGCTTTTTTTTTAGATGTTAAAAACGTCAAAAGCTTCGTTGACCTTTGTAATTTCGCGATAATTTAATGTATTTTAATTTTGAATACTTAGGGCGGCCCTATAAAAATTTTTAATATGAGAAAAGCGTGCATGGGAAGATGTATGAAAGTGGACGAGACAAAAGTGGTTATGTAAGGTCAGAGGTGTATGGCGTTCTATGCTCTCTGCCTGCTGTGAAACAGTGATGTGATGATCAGAGAGTTAATTATTCATATCTTGTTAATTTATTGTTATTTATTTATTCTAACCATAAAAAATATTCTGTGACATGTTGTTCCCATAATTGGCATAACATATTTTTAAATATCAAACCATTAAAAGATCTATCCATCAGGAACACAAAAGACCTGGTGATAATCTTTATATTTAAATCAACCAATTAAAAAAGTAATAATTTGAACACACGCTTTTTGCGATGTTTTGTCTTTTCTGCTGCGTGGTTCTGATCTTTCAAATAAAACACTGGAGTCACTTCACGAGTTTATTCAGATGTAGGTACATAACGATATTGTAACGAGATGCTAAATGAGATTACACACAGAATCCCTCGTAATATGTCGATGATGACAACAATAAGATTGTTAACACTAGAAACGAAGAGAATATAAAAAGGGGAACTAGCGCTGCGCAGTTAGGTTTTGTTTTTGGCCAGTCGTGGAATTCGAAGCGACAGATATTAAGCGAATAATTAAGCGATTCCTGCTTACGTATGATAATTTTACTTTTCTGAAGACAGTTAAACACGTATAAAAAATGTAATATTCACTATAACATATATGTATTATTTTATTTTTAATAAATATTTAAATTAAAAAAAATTTCTCAAAAGTGTTAACCAGCGATAATAAAGTATTCATAGAAGAGTGACAAAGTGCGAAATAGTGTGATTTAAAGAATAGTGTTTTAATTTAATCCGTATTCTGTGACTTTGTCAATTTAATAAAATTATTAATCATTAATTAATAAATCGTTAGTTAATTTCCAGTGTTTTCATTTGTCTCCCGTAGCCACGCATGTGACAATATTATCGGCAAGGTATTCCCGCGCGATGGAGCGGAATAATCTGGAATAACGCCTTACGAGTATACGTTCCCGCGGATAGAGGCCTCTTCCATCCCCTTTTGAGGTCTTCCGACGCCTCTTTTATTTTCCCGAGGACTCCATTTCAGAACTCTGGGATATATTAGTACGTATGAGAATTAATTTAATCTGCTAATATGTAAGCATTAAATTTAAGTTTGTCTTGTATATAGCATTTATTGAATAAATTTAACTAAACTACTTTTGTTTATTTTTATTTATTACTTTTCTCTGTATGAAATATTAATATTAAATATATCTCTCAAAATCCCAAACAAATCATATTGGAAAAAAATGAATATTGCATTGTCATAGAAAGTACTCAAATGCTGTATGTTTCAGAGCTCCAGGTAGTCGTTTTGATATTTAGATTATTAAATTTGAGGACAAACAAACAAACAGACAAGTCTAACTAAATAGAGACAAACGGTTGGAGGTGTTTGAGAAGAGGTGCGAATATTCGTTCACCGGTATTGCAAGATGCAAGCGATTTCTTCTTTCAGCGAATTGTGAAACAATTAGAAATCGCAGGACGCGTTATTTAATATTTATATTCGCAACACTTACAACTAAATATCTCGAACCGAATGAAAATTTAGGTCAGTAGTGTATTTAGCAGATGAGGTATTGATTTTCCTTGTAATTTTAATGATTTTAGTAGATAAGCGTAGCTTAATGATCAGATGACGACATTGTCGAGATGTGATGCAACACGGAACCGGAAAACCTTAGCAAAGAAACGAAATAATGTGTAATGAGATGAGTGTTTCATGGTATATTAAAATAGTGTCATGAAATTACAAAAGCAAAAAGAACTACATGTAATCAAGGATTTCCCAACACTCTGGATGTTTTTGAATAATTTGGGAACATGTAGAAACTGGTAGAGCAGGGCATATGGAAATATAAGAGAATCTTTCAGAAATCAAGGATCTTATATAAATATATACTTTTATTAATCAAAGCACATACCTTATTTCTTCTATAGAGATTTTTTTAAATGTGTTTTAAATTTTTGTTATTAAATTTTAGAGTTAGAGAAGGTTAGACATCCATTTTCTAAATGTCAAATGTCGATGTATGGTGTCATTGGATCGTGCTGTTTCAAGACGAGAACGAGACGTCAACAAACCTAATATCGGATAAACATTGCACTAGCGCGTATATTTACGTATTCGTTGCAAGACAGGAAGGTTGAGACAGAAGGAAGAGAAAAAGAGACAACCATGCGGGGTGCCGACGCTGACGCTAAAATATACGGAAACACCCGAGAGCAGCTCGTACTCGTGTATTTTTTATGTTTAAAGTCTAGAATTAAAAAAATGCGTTTTTATATTTCTCCAAAAATATGTATTGTAAAAAAATAGTAAACAATCATTTTTCTCGTATCACTGTTTTTAATTTAAAAAATATGTCGCACAACCACATTTACGTGTTATTTCGACTTCCGGCTGAAACGTCAAAATAATAATGAATTTAACTAGATACTAATTATTTTTGATCTAGAATTATAAAAAAAACTTCTACAATAATATGTAAAATGCAAAAATAACAAACCTGATCTTTTAATATTTTAACAGGGCAAGTACTACACTCATATTCATCATTGCCAGACGCTTTTAGCGAGTCATTTCTTCCGCTAGATGCTTTGAAGTTCTGTAAACAATCATGTCATTTAAGTTAAAGTAAGAAATCTGAATTATATATATTTTGTTCGGGCCACTATTTAACAATATGTATTACCTATTCGATACCTTTACTTTAACGTTTTATTTACACATTTTTTTGTACCTGTATTTCTTGTTATCAAATGTCATAATATCCAAATCTTCTTACCTACTAAAGTGTACATGTACAGAAAATATTTCAGCTTTGTTACTATAACGTAAGTCTGGCGGCTGCTGGCTACTACTCTAGTAGATATAGAAAAGCTGAATGGACTAAGACTTCATGGAATAAGATATTCTTCTCTCCATCGTGCTTACTTCTTCTTCTTTTCGTTCCTTATCCGTTCAATGGACGTTGGCTATCATGACTTTTTTACTGCGGTTCGAAATAGCTCTACAATAGACTGGCCAAACCACCGTCTTAGATTTTTCAGCCATGACGTTGAGTTCCCTGCTTTCTGAGGCCCAAGATCTCTTACTTCTCTGGATGAGGTTTTGAAGTTTTTAGATTTTTATTGTTTTAATTACTTCTTTTTCTTTATTCATCCGAACCATAACATCTTCATTCGTAACAGCTTTGAAAAAAAGGAAACTAATAGCATCATCAATTTTTATATTGTGACACCATTTTGCAAAGCCGATTATCAAATACTCTGTTCGGAATTGGAATAGTGGGTAAGATTTGAATTGAGAATATTGTGTAACAGCCACCATACACACAAATAAAATAAGAAGAATAACTGGGGAAAATTATATAAGAGTCATCGAATCCGAGAATCGCGACGGCTGGCGGCCGGTCGAGCGCGATTGTGGCTCCTGGTCTCGGCGGGCGGAAGGCCGACTTTTGCCTGGCGCCCGTCCGGAAGGCCGAATAAAAGAAAGTTTAAATATCGAACTCTCGCTCTCGTTTGCGGTCAGCGAGACACGTGGTCGGCGGCCCGGAATGTTTACCTTAACCCTGCAGAGGCAGCCTGAAAATTAGTCCCGTTATTTTCGTCTATGGGACCCAATAAATGTCAATAAAGATATATTATTGACGGATTTGGCGTTAAAACCGAGTGATTATTCACGATGTTCACTAAATTAGGTGAAAAACATTAACTTTGTTATCTCTACGTGAGTTTAATAATATTTTTATACTATTACGGGCCACGGCTGCTGGATGCGAAATTAACTATTAATTAAATAAAAAACTATTAAATTAACTATTAATTAAAAATTAACTATCAATTTATTAATTAATTATTCACTTTACAAAGTCACTTAACACGAATTATAGAATAGCAGAATATTCAATTTTCGCAAGTAGATGTCGCCCTGGTTTAATTCGCCACTTAGGTACTTCGTTCGATTATTTCGCTTTATTTTTCGCTTCGATTATTTCACAATTGGCCACCTTGGCCTTTGCCTCCCGCCTCGTAACCGACTTCACACCGAACGAACTGATAAAACACGATACTCTTCGCTACGCCGCGGCATAGTTTCGTAATTTAATCAAATGCTATATTTTTAAATTTTCTCCTGTTTTCTTAATATTTGGGTTGCAACAACCATTACACCAGTCTTAAGATGTCTTGAATAATCTAGAAAAGTGTGGAGCGACCCGAAGATACTAGGCACTGGCACTATACTGATACTATAGATGCCTACAGCTATTGTCGTTGCCGGCAGCGAGCGCCAGAGTATTCCTAATTAAAATCTGCGAGCGACGTATAACGGGAAAATTTTCAAATGATAATTATCGATAGCGTTGGGCCTGAGAGACCCGTAGCTATCACTTCCGGGTTGAGATGAAAAACCTGTTAGATAAAAATGCATTTTACGGATAATTAGCATAATATGAAGTAATAGTATAAGCCGTTGATTTAAACTTATTGCTAGAGTTTATTTTTAATTATTTTTTTGGTAAAATCAAAGTGTTGTAACTACCATCAAAGGTTTGTCGAGTTTTTTCGGATCTTTTTGCACCTACGCTTAAATTTAAAATTGAGAATTAAATGTTTGTAGATTAGAATCGGTACTATGGTTATGGAGTAGTTGTCGATTAAGTAGACACTATTTTTCAAATTTATAATTTTTATTTATTTATTTATTTATTCATTCATTTACGCCTAAATAGGCTTTTACATATGTAGGTATATAACAGTTATTTGCAAAAATAATATAAACAGAGAGAAAAACAAAAAAAAGAAAGTGTATACAGTAGCCGGCAAACATCTTGAAATTTTACGGCGTAGTGGGGGGAAGTTTGCGCATATACCATTCCACCAAAGAGACCCAAATTTTGTCTTCTGCGCATTCCCCCACCACGCCAAAGAATTTCAAGAAGTTTGCCGGCAACTGTATAATTTACATTATGGCGGAATGAAGCGCTCTCAGTATCGCGCCCCTATACTGTGACAGGCCAGAACCAAACACGTCCGCTATGTTTGTATAATTGTTACCTAACCTGTGTATTCTAGGTACTAGCGAGTTGTAGTGAGCATTTGTTCTAGTATTGTCACAGTAAAAAGGCGTCGGCACTCGAGTAGTTCGACTGGGTACATGGAACATTATTAAGGACAAAATTTCAGGGCTGTGGTAATGCGAGTTTACAATTTTATATAATAAAATCATTTTATTTAAATTTTGGGTATATTTTATGCATACCTCATTGATTATATCTGCCTTTGTGCTCCATGGTGAATTTAATTATGAATTTCATGAATTTTCATATTAGAGCTAAAATTAATACATATAGATAGAGGGCAATATTTCGAAACAATTTTGAATTCAAATTTATGAATAAAACAATATTTTTGATTAAACTGTGTCCGAAAATTTTGTATACAAAAATATAATCATATAACAATCAAGAGTTTACTTTGTTTAAAGCACTAATTTCCTGAAAATACCAACATGTTTCGGGGCCGATGGTCCCTTCATCAGGAGAACGTATACTTCTTCTTCTACCCCTTATCCTAATGGGTCGGGGTCCCTGCACCGCGTAGGAGGTTCCAACTTTTCCTATCCTGGGCTTCGCTCTCCACGTCAGCACAATTCAGTTGCAATCTCGCTTTGAGGCAGTCCTCCAACTGTTTCCGCCAGCTCCTCCTAGGACGGTCTCTCGGTCTACTGCCTTCTGGTCTTGCCTAGAATATCCCTTTGGCAGTCTATCTGCCGGCATTCGCGAGATATGTCCTAGCCACCGCAACTGTGATTTCTCGATAAACGTCAATAAAGACATTCGAGACCTTATCTTATTTGAGAATTTCTGATTCTGTCCCTTCTGATAATTCCTACTGTTCCTCGTAGAAATCCCATCTCGACGGCCTGTACCTTGAGCAGGTTCTTTCGGTCAAGATCCAGTGCTCGTGGCCGCACACTAGGGTTGGTCTGAAAACTGATTTGAATACTGCCAACCTCGCTCGCTGGCTGAGCTCCGCCTTTAGAAGTACGGGATAGTACAGGGATCGTGCTACCTGGCTTGCGGCTCCTATCCTCCTACGCAATTCACTTTCTTGCGAGGCATTTGAAACTGTTCACCTGTGCTAGACTTCTATTCTGGCATGTTATGTTACATTCATCTTCGATTCTGAAAATCACCATGATTTCGTTTTTATGAGGGTTTAGCCTACGTATACTAATGATTAAAAATCGAAGAAAAGACATTAACAAAATAAAAAAAGTGGTAATTAAGTACTAATATGAAAAAAAAAGTATTTGTAAAAACTACTTGTATTATAATATTCAATTTACAATTAACACTTTTTCTTATTTCCAATTTATTAAAACTGTCATCATACATAATTAAAAAAAATTGTAATAAACCCTTATCAATATCAAAAGAATGATCCATTTCCAAAAGATGATTGGAAAATTCAGAATATTTATTGCTACTGAAGCACCATATGTATGAGAGAATGGTAAAGGCAATATATTAGGCGAGTGTTGAACAGAGGGCGTCTGCGAACGACCTGGCATGATCATATAAACCACGTATTGTATTATTTCACTATTTTTCACTATTCACACAAAAATAGTGAAAAATTACAATACGTGGTTAATACAATCACTTTAGGTCTTTCGCGGACGCACTCGCCTAATATATTGCCTAACCTAACCTAACCTAACCTAACAACATCAAGGAGATATTATCTTGAAACTTTGTTTACTAGATACGCAGTATGCACCATGTGCGGTATTTCATTTTCCGTGATTTCAACTCAATCTTGGCGAATTTCGACCTCAAAAGTTGGCTAACGTGGAAAAGGGTCTATATTCAGTCATCTAGTTATATCTAGTGGTAACAAATATGACGGATGCCGACAGTTCGATGATGTTACTGAGATTGCTTAACAATATGAATAAACAAAGAAAACGTAAAATGAATGTCCATAATTGGTAAGTGAATATTGGAAAATTAAAAAAAAACTGAAATTATGGTTATTTTTTTTGCACGTAAACCCTTTTTATAGGGACGCCTTCGATCTAGATATTGGATTCAAAGAATGCCGACTGATAGATGACTCTCTTATCAACGACTGCTAAATAATTTATAGGCTGCAAGATTCAAGTAAATTTTTGCAGTCCCTCGCACGTGGCCTCAACTCGCTGAACTGACTGGACGCGCGGTGAACGAAGAACGATGAAATTACATCTCTATCAGTGTGAACTTCCGCGCCGGATCACCTCGTCATGGATGTAAAGGAAAGTTTAGACGAGTACGTAACTTGTCGCTTTTTGTGTGTTAATGAATGTTGTGAAAACAAGTACTGACTCATGGTAGAACCTTTTAAATTAATTACGTATGCAAGCGAATGCGTGGTGTACAAATCTGGTGGGCGTTGTTTAGTTTTACTGAAAACGCACGTAAACTACGAGTTCTTTCTAATATCTAATAATTGTACGAAAGACTTCGATTATGTGTAGTTCCTATTATTTGAGACTCTTAACTTGAACATTTTCGACTCATAATTTAGGCAGAAATCTCTCTGTAAAGTATTTTGGACTAGCTCTGCTACACCTTGTATATTATACTACTCAAGTTTCGAGAGTGACAGAAGTTCTCATCGACGGATGAAGTATTAAACTAACTACTTCAAATATAGAAAACATGAGTTAAGCGGAAATACTTAGGTCCTGGCAAAATGAGCCTGGGTTCTTGGTTTAAGGTGAAAGGTTGTAACGGGAATATTGAGAGGAGAGGAGAAGAGTTGGTGAGTGTGATATTGTTAAGCAAATTAATAGCTAGTTTAATTTCGTTTTTATTTCTAAACTTTCTCAATGATTATTTTCCGCTATCCAGATTCGATATTACAAAAAGTAATCCATGAAAAAATTGCCTATAGGACAGGAAGCATGGTAGATATCATAAAGGGATAAGAATAAAGAAATTTATCAATTAAATTCAGTTTTTTAGATTTTTCTGGAATACGGTAGAATTTCTAACAAAATCCAAATTAGAAAAAAAAATGCATATTTTATTTGTGTTACGTTTCTTCCCTTCGTTAAAATTCATTTTCATATAACTAGGATTAAAAATTACAAAGATACAAAAAAAGATAAACAAAAATAATAATCTTTTTTGGAATACATAAACCTATCTTTATCGCTCCATTGTTAACTGAAATGTAATACATATGGATATCTCTTTCCCTCTCTATAAATTGTACGAGAAAAGAGATACGTTTACGTAAACTCACTTCTAGCTCTACAGAATAAGTAAAAAAATCTAAGCTCTCGCCCACGCCGAATGAGAATGCAAAAATAATGATATTAACCGCTTTACTCGAAACATTTATTGTGACCGTTACTTTCTATACAAACAAGCTTGGTCGACTAATCTTGACACAGACAAGTATTTCGATCAGTAGAAAGCCTCTCGACTGTGGGAAATATTATACCCGACAAATTTGATTTGTAAGATACTGAGATTATATACTTTTAGGTCAGCACACGAAATTTACTTGTTGGTTGTTTATATTTATTTACTCGGAAAGTTAAGACAAGTTGCGTAAGAAATTTTCGGTAATCGTCGTGCCTTTGGAAAGTTATCTACGGGAAGGGGGCGCGGAGAAGTGGGGGAGGGGGAAGGGTGGTGAGAAATTCCATTTCCGATTCGAATTTCTCAGTTTGAATTTGGAAACGCGAGCGGAAGGTGGAAGGTTCCAAATTCGATACTTGAATTGGGACCAGAGACAATTTTGATTTCTCGTTAATTTTTGAAGTGAATTAAAAAGTGAAGTGTGTATTATTTAATTAGGAAAAATATTCGCAAATTTAATTAATTTATTTTTCAACAATTTCGCGCTTATTTAACGTGCAAAGTTTTTTCAATTGTTTAAAAAATATATACTTTCGTTTATTTAATATATATAGCTATATAAAAATAGTGTTTTTTAAAATTGGTTAAATCTTTAACTGTTGCGTAGTCAAAATTAGTTAAAATTAATTAATAATTAAGAATTCATAAAAACTTGATATTCATAAATTAATTATGTTTATTAATTTTAGATTTTAATACAGTATGTTTTGCAATTTTTCTAAATAAATGTGTTTATGTTTTCAGTTTTTTGTTAAAATTTTGCGATGACATAATCTATAATACGAATAGAAACTAGTGAAAAGGTGTTTAAAATAGATAATTTTAAATAATTAAAAATGGCATTCAAGAAAATGAGTAGTATTAAAACGTGGATGTCCTGCATCTTGGTTTTATCCATAACATTGGCTATCAGTTGTGCCGGTGAAGATAACTCTACAAGCGCAGATAGCCGGAGGCTTCTAGAAGAAGACGATGACGATTTTGACTTCTCCGTATTCGACAAAACTGAACAAGAAAGAAAAATGGAATCTGAAGGAAAATTGGCCGACTCTATTGTCAAAGCCGTCAAATCATTTAAGCGGGAAAACAACCAGTTCAGCCTCGCCTCGCTGCTTTCCGGTGGCGGGTTGGCGGGACTCTTCGGGTTCCCTTCGGTCTCCAAGAGAAGCATCCCTGATTCGAAGACGTCTGCCGATCATCCTCAATCTCATCCAGAGATGGTCAGCGCGGACTCGCACAGCCAATCAAAGAGCGACAATGGCAAAGTCACGAGTGAAAAAAAAGAACAATCCAAACAAAATGACGAAACGTCAGACGCCTTCGATAGTTTTGACGCAAACGACGATGAATTGTTGAGTTTTGATTCATTTTTGAGCAACGACAGTTCCGACGAACCTTTTTTGCCGATCAAAAGGAACGAAGAAGATACCGCCGTCTTTAAGCAGCTTAATGAGGACTTGAAGAAAGAAATGACCGTGAAAACCGTGGAGCACACGACGCGGTCGAATATCAATAAGATTCCCAAACGCGCTCCGATATTGAGCAGGCGACCGAAATCACTGACCGACAACCACGTCAAAGCCCACCAACGCGCTGCGGCACTCTCCGTGGAAGAGGACACGGAAATCGACGAGTTTTTGAGCGGGAACTATTTGAAAAACTCGACGGGGATCGAGAAGTTTCTGGAAGTGTACAGTGCGCGGGGTTTGCTGGAGAATTGGGGGGACATCAGGAGGGCGGTGACTCCGACCTGCAGGCGCCAGCTGGGAGAGTACCTGGTGGGGCTGACGAAACGCGAGCTGTGGGCACTGAAAAGTAAGTATTGCACCACCATTGCGCAATGCTATCATCTGCACTCTCCGGTCTGGTGATTCGGCTCAAGCTTCAGCCGTTCAGAAAAGTGAAATTTATTTGATTATATATTAAGAAATGGAGCGTGAAGACGCGGCAGGTGCGCGTAGCATCGCACTTGTTGCTCGACGCAGTGCTTGATTTTTTAAATGTATTTCCTGGCTTTTTACGCCATCGTATCTCGTTTCCTTTAAAGATTTTTGTGCTGTTGTTGTTGACCTCTGCTCAGAGCTAGCAACTGATGTATTCGGCGTAACGTAATCTTTATTATATCTCAATTGACCTTTTCTTTATCTTGGCACTTGTGTGGACACCTCCCGGTGACCTTACTTCTACTTAAGTACAAATACACACGAAATAACACCCTAAATTTTGAATTTCGATGCCTGACAGCGTTTGTTCTTCATTTACTCTACATACATATATGTATCAATTTGTATGGAAGTTCGCGAATTACGAATTCTCGCAATATTATTAACAATCTGGAAACATTTTCGTAAAACGGAAAAATACTTGAGAAATCCGCTAATTATGTGAAAATTTATACAATAATTATATTTCGGAATCGCGGATTATGTTTTGTTTCTTATAGGCTGTAAAATATTTCAAAAATTATTAAGTCTGTAGTAGTACGAATTTAGTAAGGTCAATGAGAAATGTAAAGCCAAAGCAATCTCGATTACCTATTAATTGGAGTAAAGTTGGTCGCTATACGGTGTTTTTTATTAGATTTTTTTTTCATTATTTTTATGAATTGACGTAGGTATATTAAATAAAACACATTCTTGTTGTGAAGTTGCAATTTCAGAACAAAGTTCTGTAAATTATTTAACAAATTTTTATTAATCAATTAGAAAAGTCATAACGAAAAATCAAATTAACTGTTACGGGGATTCGAACCAACGGACCTCCATTTTATCCGGGGATGGCGCGTTATCCAATTTCGCCATGGCAGTCTGGTAAGTTAACGAAAATTTTTCGACCTTGTACGTAGTCTTTTTTAATTGAGTAACATTTTTATTCCATTTTTAAAGCAAAAATTTTCTGTATGTATTTTCTATTTGATTAATAAATATTTGTTTATGAATTTATTTTTCAAAGGCTTCTTTGTTAAAAAAATGTCACGAAACGGGGTGAAAAACCTTCTCATTTTTCTGCACCCTTCGCTTGGACGGTACTCTTCCACCGCACTCTGTCGGTTACTTGGGGCCACTAGTGCTTGAATATGAATGTAAAAAAAGTTAGAAATGGAGATACTCGGATGAGAGAGATATGTATAAAAAAGTAATAAGCTGTATGTAGTGTTTTTTCAGACATCAATATTTCCACAAACCAAAAGAACACCGTGTGAGCAAATTTCAGATGATATTTGAAAAGATCGAAAAAAAAATATTTGTGTACTTTTTGGGCCGGGCGAACCAAAAAACAATCAATTGCTATGATACCTGCATGTGACTTAGACATGTAACGCGTTTTTGCAATGTTTATCCAAGCTCTCTCTCCAGCTAGTTTTCAACGACGTGCAAAAATTAACACAAACATGAAATGATTTCGCTCTTCTGCCAATGTTGACAAACTAAAACACGGGGACAATAGATGTTTAATATTGCAAATTCGATGTTCGAAGCTGCGTTAACCTTTTGAACTCCATAGGCGAGTGTATGTCGCCGCAAACAATATATGTATTTTTTTCTCAAACAAAGGTCCTGGTACCTATCAGTGCAGGTTTAAACACGTAACATTAGTTCTATAGAGTTATTGCTGTTATCCAGATGCATACATTGTCAAATATTTACCATGCAGTTTCAGTTGCGCGTAAAATAAATCAGTTTATATTTTTGTGACGTAATAAAATGGATACGAATTAAGAACTAAAGGGAGAGTGAATTTGTATTTAGGTTATTTGAGAGATAATTGACAAGACGGGTTTGTCTTTAACATACACGATGGTAAAAACTATGAAAATTTATCGGAAGTAAGTGACAATCGGAGTTCTAGTGACGAATCAGATTTTATAGGGTGGAAAAATGAAAAGTGAATGTCCTTGAGTCATCAAGTAGTAGTTGGAGTGTTTCAGTTGTAGATGACCTACAAGAGGATGAATTGATGGAAATGATGAATGCAGAATTTGACGTGCATTTTCAAAAAAAAAAATGTACAATTTTTCCTCCAATTGACATAAAATGCTCTGGAGTTGCTGTTACTTCGTATCAAAACTAGTCCGGAATGCAAAGGGTTAAAATGGGTAAAAGTAATATTGAAGACAAATATGCCTAGGTTCATTCAAAATGAACAATTACAAAAATTGTGATTACTAGCAGTTAAGCTTGCTTGCTGCTAGGCCCTGCGGGCTGCTGTCTAGGCCGCTCGGCGGCCGATGGTACCCGCCACGCGGATATTGATGGCCGCTGCGCGGCTATTGCTACTTGCTCGCTGCTTAACAACGTGATTGACTACACTAGCCGCTTCGTGGCTTGTAGTGATCGCTGCGCGGTCATTGGTATCTACAATCGGCTGTCGCCAATGGCAGATACCAATGGCGGCTAAGGTGGGCGATTCGCAGCCAGTGGTGGCCACTGCGCGGTGCCTGCTTGCTGCAAGGCCATGCTGTCGGCTATGGTAGTCGCTCCGTGACAATTGATAGCTACTACGCAAATAGGTCTAATAGGCCTTAAGTGCGGCTATCTATATATAATAATTTCTTTTTTCTCTCGGTCCGCAACGTTCGTAACTTGTTGGAATTACAATTTAAGTTATTTAGAGTGTGACACGCAACTAGCTCGTGGGCCAGGTCACGCCCGAGGATCGTTTGTTAATTAAACCCGTGATTTTTCACGGGTGTACGGGTGGTTTAGATATAATTAAGACAAAGTATTTATTCAGTATTTCTGACCGATTAATAAGTCAGAGCGGATTTTTATAATTAAGATTTTGAACATGCTTTAAAATTTATTAATAGTAGTCCAATTTTCTTAAAATTCTGAACAATTTTTTTCGTATTTATCAAAATGAAACAATCACATTTTAAAAAGGGTATTCTTGCACTAAATTTAAAGAAAGATTTATCAAATACAATTTCATCGTAAAACAAAAATGGAAAGTTGCACAAAGTCGATATATTAATTTTGCATTTTTGATTGTCGCTGTGGATGTATTAAACATACGCAATAACCATTTATAATTGATTTGGGGACAACTTTAATATAATGACATATTTGTTCTTAATGCCGTTGTTCTTTACGTCCTCAAATTATAAATATGCCGAACTGACAGCTGGGCATAGAATGCAGCTGAGTTGACCAGTAACCAAACAAACATTTGGCGAAATTTACAAACAATTTTGAAACACAAATATGTATATTAAAATTTAATAAACGTGTATAAATATTAAGTACATTATTTTAATAAGTGACCATTTTTATTTAACGTGTATAATATTTCTACACATTAAATATTATCTGCATGTATTTTAAAACAATTCATACTTCTCGCTACATTACACGATTTCGCCATTTGTTTTTTTTTAACTGGCAACAGAAATCATCCAGTTATCGCAGCATTTTTGGCGTAATTAATATGTAGATGTTGTGAAGGAAATTGCAAAGAAAGTGTCTTTACGCGGAAGACTTAAAAACTCCATAACCAAAAATACAGCTAGCTGTACACGCGTGGTTTCGCACGCGTAGATTTTTAGAAAATTTTAGTCATATTTTTTATAGATTTGTGTATTAACCTTAACATGTAAATATGTGTCGTCGCGGACTTTTTATAGAACTTTTTTAGTTCTACAACTCTTCTATTGAAAGTATTTAAATATATCTTACCATTAAGAGGCCCCAGTACACGAATTTCGTATTTGCTCTCGATTTTGCTAAATTTAACGTAAACTTATTAAATCATTTTGCAAAGCCTATAGATAAACAAGCTTATAATCAATTTTACTTTGAAAGATCCATTTACTCTTGAAGCATTTAATTAAAAAAATATGAACAAATATATTGTTATAACATAAAAAAAAATATAACCCCGAAACACTATTTTAGTTTTCATGCAATAGAGTTATCTTTGGTACACTTAATCTCGTATATTTTCAAATAAAGACCAAATATTTTATTTACAAATTGATTTATACAGTTTGAAGAAGAAGTGGTACTATTCAGACATTAATATTTTTCGACAAGTTGTTAAATATGTCGTTTTAAAAAAAGAAAAAAATTAAACGTTCTGTTTCCTATATTGCAGTATCCATAAAACCATTAAAACATCGATTATTTTAATTAAATTTTACATGCGTACTAAGAAAATTTCACTGTCATTAATATAAAAATATTCAAAAAATTGTACCTTATACTCAAAAATTCTAATTAATTAAATCGTATAGTCTGTTATGGCCGTGCGATAATTTTTTTACTCTAAATGCACCAAAACAAGATTACTTCAAAAAACAAAAATACTTGACATTGTTTAATGTATAAAAGGCTCAAAATCTTCGACAACCTACCAAAGATAAAACGAAATGTCTAAAAAATAAAGGAATTGAAATTAGAGTGCAAAAACTTTGTTACGAAAAACTTTAAGTGACTATTGTTATATACCTACTACTAGATATTTTTAAAGCAACTAAAAATAACTACAAATACGCTTGCTTGATAAAATCAGTCAAAAAGAACATCATATCAAAAATGCTAGGAAAATTGTATATTTGGTGCGACTTAAATGTTCAAATTTTTGACGTTTTTGACAGTTTGACGTTTAATGTTCCCGAAGAATGGAGACAGTCCTTCCTCTCGCATAGTGTTAATATGATATCATATTTACTTTGACGGTTGACACTATCGTCAAATCTATTAATAAGGCTCTAAAGTGACTGTCTGCTAACTGTAAAATAATAACATTATACACTGTAAACATTACCTCATACAGAAACGAGCGTTGACAATTTCATTTCGTGAATTTAAGTTTCACGTTTGATTTAAATAAAGTTTGGCAGAAAATATTATTTATCCCATTATTCTTATTTTTTGGCATAAATTAGCACTACGTTCCAAGATGATTTTTAATTTTTCTAAATACACCATTTTGTCTGAGCGCCTTTCTGTCTGTCCGTCAGTCGCACAGCAACGTAAAACAAACAAGTGCCCGTGACAATATGTCCTTTAAAAATGTTAACTAATTCTAAAACAAATGTATTAATTAGTCTTTATTTTCTTCTAAATATTATTAACAATTTATTTTATAATCAAGGCATTATTTATTATTAATTTATCGCAAAAGGCGTATTGTGTAAAAACTTGTTAACCTGGAACACATTCAACGGCCGGAGATGGGGCTTGAACCCCGGACCAGCAAACTCGAAAGCGGCCACGATAGCGATGTTGCTATCACTGCCTCTCCGCGGACCGCCAAAGATGTACTATAAAAATATACTAGGGCTTAGCAAAGTCGCAAACCAATGTTCCATCATTTAGATAGCTTATCATAACAATTATATTGTTTACTATATCATATTCAAAATGTTAATAAAATATTTATACTTTGTGCTCTAGGGCCGTCTGTTTGTTAAAAAATAAAAGAAAATAAAATTTAATTAGAAAACACCATCACTGAATATTTTAATCAAGCATTTTTAACCGTAGCAGATTTCGGATATAATCGAATTGAAATCGAATATTAATTATGGTCCAATGATCGACATCATACTTAATAAAAAGGTCATCGAATTTTTTAAAAACTAGCAACAATACACCTATTCTCACACGGAAAAATTGTAATCTAACAAGATCATTTCACAAATCAATTTGAATGAATCAATTTTATATATTTTTTATTATTTTTTAAATAGAGATGCGAACACGGAATTCGTGTCACATCAATATTCTTACTATTTTCAAATTAAGATAAATGCTTGTGCTATGAAAATGGGACTAAAAAGCTTGTCTGGAGTGAGATTCGAACCTGCGACCTTTGGATCACGAGGCGAGAGTCCTAACCACAAGACCAACAAGCTACTTAGTCAAGTTCTGAGACCACAATTACTGGTTTTATCCACTGAATTATAGAAGTCTCAAAGAGACGACGATCTTTACATGAGAAACATATATGGAAGTTACACAATTCATTTAAAAAAAATCTATTTTCAATTTTCGCAAGGTTTCGATCATTTTATTCGACTAATATTAAAGCGAATGAATTTTTCATAAACGTTATAAGTTACTATCATTATAGTTCAACTTGTTGCAAAAAATAACTCGGAAATATAGGAAAAATGAATATTTCGATGTTGCATTTCTCCATAACTATGGTTGTTTCAACAGGAATCCACTTGTAAAATATTGTGGACTAGTTCTGTTACACCATGTACGTGTCATAGGCCAGATGCAAAACAGACTTGCCTATTTAACAATGTAAAATACAATGTAAGTGAATGAATAAGTCAGACAAGTAATCAATTATCCGTAGCAATTGCGGCAATGGATAGTATCTTATTCATTTGAAATAACGTAATATAAATTATCCATTCGTTTGTGTCAACGTGTTATTTATCATACACAGAGTGTAACAGAGCTAGTACATAATACTTTACAGGTTGATTCCTACTTTAATTATGAGTCGAAAATGTTTGATCAACCAGGACCTGACATATCAATATAAATAGTTATGGAGATAGGCGATGTCGAAGTTTGCATTTTTTCTCTCAATATTTCTGACTCATTTATTGTAAAACGTTGGAATATCATTACTGTTACTTACATCGATTATGAAAAAATCGTTTCCTACAATACATACAAGACAAATAAAATGATAAAAGCCTTCCAATTTCAATTGGAAAAAATCCAATTGGGATTTTTTTCATCTTTGATATAAGTTACTGTAATGACAGTCCAACGTTTTACAAAGAATAAATCAGAAATAAAGAAAAGAAATGTAATTGAATAAATTCTAAAGTTCTTTTTAATTGAATAAATTTTTAAGTAATTATTTTTATTATATTATATTGAACTTCATTTAGAGATAAAATCATTTTTGAATAACTTTTTGGACAATTTGTAGTTATTATGAACATGTATTTATTGTTAAAGAAAAAGTAACAATAAGTGGCAACAACTTCAATGAAATGAAAAACAAATATCTCTTAACTTTTACCTTTTTAACCCGGTGCGATGTTGACTTTAAATGATGTTTTTGCCGTTTTAACCGTTGATAGATTTACTAAAATTTTAATTGAAGATTTTATAGAAATAATTAAGATGATTTATAATATAGTTAACAAAAATTTAAACGGAAAAGAAGTCAATTAATTATGGCTAATGCTGATCACTTGTGTCTTTAATAATAATAATAATAAAAATGGTTAATTTAAATAGCGCCATTTTCGAAAAATTCACTTTGTGCACTTGAAAGTGCTTTATCAGTATTTTTAAATTAAACATTGCTTTTGATGCACTATTTCGTGTTACGGAAGTTAGAGAGGTCCTCGCCTTTGGGCCTGCCACCGCAAATGCCATTTCACTAAACTTATTCTGCTGGAAATGGGCGATCGATCAAACCTTGGAATGAAAGTTCCAAGTTCTTTCAGTAATTATTATAATAAAACATAAAAAAGTAATTCAGGTGGATTTCGCAAGTGTGAAAGCATATTTGAATTTCCCCCCAGCAGAACCGATATTAACGCAGCTACGAATTTTTTTAACTACCGCTACAGAGATAAAACGGAGGGAAGTAAATCAAATTTTCAAAACAAAAAAACCGGGGTTACCGTGTTTACAAAATCTGTTATAGGTATTCCATATACATTGTCATCAACATCATCTACTAAACATCCAGTAGGTACGTGCTAATTTTTTTGTCAACACATCAGACGCCCGTGTATATACAAGAACTAAGTACTGGTTTAATAAGTAAGCGTTTTATACGCTAAAACTTTGGTGGCTCAGGAACAATCGAGAATTCATTGAATTTCGGAGGTGCGATTTAAATTTATTCGCTCTTACCACGCTTTTTTGGATATCTTCTGCTATTGGATCTTCCGAGAGTTCGTCAGGACAGGGGTGTCGCGATGGGATCTGCTCCGTATTTGAACCTCTGTGGACTGTGGACCCGTTGCGCTTGGACTCGAACTCCAACTTTCTTTGTGTTTTGTTATCTGTCCTTCCCGTTTAGGGAGTGACTCCGTATACCTTCGCTCCCTCACTGCTCCCCTTTCCCGCCATAATTCTGTGTCCTTTCTTTTGGTTTTCTGGTTTTCCCTTCACATAGATATATACGCGATACTTGATTTCTTATTTGATAATTTTGCTTTATTTATTTTGTTTTTCTGTGTTATCTTAAGCTTTTTGCTTCTTTTGCTTTTATTATATCTTCATTTTACTTTTAACTATTTTTTTCTATTCTTACCATACATATATGTCTCCTTTAACTTGTAATATTTGATACTGCTTTAATAAATGTTTATTTCTGTGCGGGAAAGGTACAGTGAGTGGACTTTTGCAGACTTCTCCGGGTCGCGTCGCCCTTTAGACGGTCTTTTAGACCAAAAAAATTGTCAACCTGGCGACATAAAACGACCCTGGGAATGCGGTGGGCGTCCATTCGCCGTTATTGGATCCATAAAATAAAGGTAACCCTGGAAAAAGCGCCGAGCTGACGTTCTCACTGAGAGATGAACGCGCATAAATTAAGGTCGTGTTTTGTGTCGAGTTCTCTGGCAAAATTTGCCATTTCATTTTTCACAATGTCGTAATGCTCTGTGTTAAGTCTGCGCTCAGAGCCGCAGTGGAGCTGCCGATGGCGACACTGCCGGCTCAATACTGGATTTACGGTTTCGATTTCGACACAAACCGAATTGAGAAGGAAACTTAAGGCAACCTACAAGGTTGAATTTATTCACAGGTCTTTGAATAATTTCTCTTCAATCTTAACCCTCTTTGTCGCGCAACCGAGAGAATCAGCAAGAACTACGATTCTTACCGTTCTTCTTCTTCTTCCTTGCACTGTCCCAACTCATTGCCTAGGTAGGCTGTTGGAGTCGGCTCTTCTCGTTCTCAGGCTGTATCTTCTTCGGTTCTGGGTGTAGTTTTCATCTAGGCCGTTTTTCTGTAGATTTTCGGAGCATTTTTTTTTTAAAATAGAGATGCGAACACGGAATACGTGTCACATCAATATTCTTACTATTTTCAAACTAAGCTAAACGCTTGTGCTATGAAAATAGGACTAACTTGCTAGTCTGGAATGAGGTTCGAACCCGCAATCTTTGGATCACGAGGCGAGTGTCCTAACCACAGGACCAACAAGCTACAACTGAGTCGATGAAACTCTCTATGTCTATACATTGCCTGTGGTCTGTTGGTCTTGTGGTTGTTGATCACGTGTGGTCTGGTGGACTCTGTCTGATGTTCCCGTACAATCTCAGCTGTTTTCTTTCTATTGTAGTTCTACCGGAAAAACTAGGAAAACTAGTTTTGAACTGATTTTAATGTCACCTTATGTCAAAATTAAATATACCTATTTCATCTGTGGAACAAGAAAGTACGAACAAAGAAAATAGTGTTGGTGTATTTTAACCGATTAGACAATAACCGTTATTTGAGATTTGTCTATGATTGTTTCGACGATTGGTAACTATTTTTTTTTGCAATTTGACGGGCAACTATCGGTACTAGAGAGCAGTAATATCTCAGTGAATACAATTAGATACAAATCTCAAATAACGGTACCATGTGTAACCGGTTAAAATAACGGTTAACTAATGGCCAAACAAACTGAACAGGTTATAATTACATCAGGACGAGACAGCTGAAGCATCTTTGAGACGCGTTTTTCGTTTACATAATTTAATTAAATTAAGTTTTTTGGAATTGCGCTGACTAAGCGATGTATTACCCACATGTCTCAAATGGTTTCTGCATAATAAAAACTACTACTTGTAAATGGTTTCTGCTTAGTAAAAACTTGTAATTTAATTTGGCTAGTAATACTTCTCCCAAAAGCTCGAGCTATCGGCTCATATTATGGGGAATAAAATGTCATATTAAAATGTAATAACGTAGGTTTAATTCATTATAAAAATCACTGCGATGTATCTGCTGTATATATAAAAATAAATAAATAAATAAGGAGCGGAGCATTCTTTGGACACGTCCAGCCCAGCGATCTTCATTGCGGCCACCGTTTTTGGTTGATCTTTTAAAACTAACAGTTCTTGTTTCCACCTGATCCTCCAATACCCGCGCAATTTCATTTTTTTAATATGAACTGCATAATATTATTCATCTTGACTTGACTTGTAACAGTTCTCTTTGTCCTCTTTGTAAGGTACTACGATGTAGTGCAATGGCTATGCACGCGAGTGTGTGTGCGTGTATGAATGGATGTATGGAGGCTTAAGAGGAAGGTTGCGCAACGCAATTAGAAATGAGCAGATGCGAAACGCGTAATTTCCAGATTGCAGACACCTCCGCCCTCTGATTAATTTGGGCGCAAGCATTCTATGTGCTAGATTCTTACTATTTTTACGATCAACTTCAAAAGCAACAAAAAAACTCTTTTGGAACTGTCTTCAAGGTAGGACAGATAGATAGATTTGTGAAAAAAGAATGGATATTTAATGTTTAATTTTTTCCGGTTTATTACTATCTTCCCTAGAACCAATCGATAGATTAATAACTCAACATTCATCATCCTCATCTCCATCCCCTCGTCCTAGTAGGGTCGGGGGCCCAAAAACTCGACAAGGTGCTTCCAAATTCACCTGTCTTGCGCCGCTTCTGCACGAGTCAATCAGTTCAGACCCATTCTGTTTTCATACACATTTTTGTTGCTGCTTTTCCCAGCATGATCTGGGGCGCCCACCGGTCGTTTTACTTCCGGGGTTGCCAAGATCATTCTTATTGGTATTCACCTCAAATCCTTTTTTGAGAAGATTTATTCAGATTGAACGGTTACATCCGTAACACAAATTTTTCTCCAGTAAGTAAGTTTTTCTTTTTACTTTAAAGTAGCTCAAAATTAATTCTCAATCTTGAATTAATTTGTTTTCTTACTTAGTCTAATACTTCAAATTTTAATTTTTATGTTATTATGTTTTATCCTGATGATGGGACCATTGGCCCCGAAGTATATTGCCAATTGAAAAATAGTGGTTTTATACAAAGTGTTTTCTTTTTATTAATATGAATACCTATGCTTTTGATAAAATGCTTCTAAATTACAGAAACATGCTTTCAAAATCTGTTATCAATTGTCAACTTGACACTCTTTGCCAGATAAACATATGAAACACGTCGTCCTGTATTATGGCGTTTTCGCTTCTTTTCTTATATATACTTGAATGGACAACCTGTACATAATACACATATTTTCTAACTGGGGATGATTTCCGAGTGGCCTGGATTTAAATATTCGGGATATTGCGTCATGAGCCCTTCTGAAATTAGTTATGTTTCTTTCGAAATCTATGTGAAACCAAAGTTTTGCATTTTGCGTAATCTCTGTGTGTGGCGCGAAATCGCTTCTCAGTGAATAAACTTGATTATTGTTTTACTGCTCCGTGTTTAGAAATCGGGTCTAACTACCAACGCCACTAAAAATACATATTTTGTTTTAGAAATAATTGTAATTTTAGCATTTTCTTTTCCCTTCTCGACAGATAAATCGAATTTTATTTACGAATGATCACATTTAGTTGCAAACTCGGGTTGTTGAAATAATTCGTTTTCACAAAATACCCAATGTGTGTCACGTCCCGTATCCAGGTCCATGTTCCAATGAGGCTGCGATCTCTGAGAGCCATATCAGCCAGATCACAGATCGCTCAACTCGGTACGGTTTTCTTCGCAAAACTCAATCGAATCTCCGGGACAAATCTCATCTCGTTACCTCACCGGGAATTGAATGTGGAATTCTCGGAAAACACGCCAATGTCATGCCCACTGGACTACGAAGACCCATTACTTAGAGACTATGTTAATTGGCTTCAGTTTGAATGCGCCAACTGATTCCCACCTCCTTTATCGATAGATTTCTGAGACGAGAGCTTAAAGTCTCATCCCTGAACAGATGCTCCGAGTTCACGATTGGTCCAAGTGACGCGCGCAATAAAGGGCGCTCATTAAAATATACATGCCTAGACCACTGTTACTCTAAATGTTATATCTTATTTTAGGATCTAGTGATGACGTTTTTTTTGGCCTAGTGGAAAAATTCCCGCCTAGCGATCCGATGGTCGTGGGTTTGAGACTCCAGCGACCATAAAGCAATCCCCTATGTAGAATATACATGTGATGCGTATTTCTCGTCTCCGCATCATTATAACGAGTATTAAAAAAATCGTCTAGTGATCAGCATTAGTTAGACTTTTTGATAAGTAGCCATGTTTGCATTTATGTACATACCAGTGGTATATCCATTAAAAATCACCGAACATGGTTCGCGTCTTTGTTAAGCCCTAGTAGGTATGTATACAGTATATTTTTGACGGGTCGCAGATATGCGGTGTTGGCAACATTGAAAGCGTTCCGCACTGACATTTGCGCGGCCGAGATTCGCGCCCTACTTCCAGCCGTGTAATTTCATTTTTGTTGCCGTGAATTCGAATGTAATTACGGACGTTACAGGATGTTACGGACAGACAGACAGACAACTAAATTATTATGTTTGATCCACCATCATACAATGGTTGACATTCCGGTGATTATCTGCGAGAGGTCCGTTCATTTTAATGCAGAAATTGAAAATATAATTTATTTGGATTTTATTTGACTTGAATTATTTTCACTGTTTCTGTGAATGAATTTTTCAAAGAAATAGTGAAAAAAATACAGTATTTGATATTGCGTATCTCTATAACTATTGATACTAAGTCATGGTTGTATAATCTAGGTAGGAATTCACCTTTAAAGTATTGTGGACCTGTTCTGTTACACCCTGTATAAAAAAATGCTCCGTCCAGCGACAATGTAAAATGCTCTGTCAAGTGATAATGTAGGTATAGGTCTTTTCATATAAGCTCGCAATCGAGCTAGTGTGGGTACAGCGCGTAACATGCGCATTGTTTCATTTTGTGAAGAAACACTGTACCGACTAACTCAATTGCGAGCTTATATGAAAAGACCTGTACGTATCCGTGTCCGGCCTCTCTGGCCGACGTTTCGGGTGTCAAGAAGGGAGCAATGGGATTCGTATCCACGCATAAGGTTAATTTTGATTAGAACGTATAATTATATATGTTTAAAAGCCTGAAACACTACGCCTACATCCTACAAGTGACGAAGGTTAGCAGGAAGCAGCCATTACGTTTGAAGACTCTTCGTACAATTGACGGCAATAATTATATTTGTTTTGGAAACTACATAACTACATAACTACATAACTACTTGAACTTTTCCAAACTGTTTGCGCGAAGCAAAGAAGTATTGCCCGGCGGCGAGCGATCACTCACACCGATACGCAGGGCCGCGCCATGCGCGCGCAGTTTGGCTCAATTCCTTTCATTGTAACGCGGGTGATGATAATTAAATAACTCTGTATCTAATTATGTAACGCTATAATGAGTCATGGCGAGAAGACTGTAAAGGTACTGATACACACGCTCATTAGTGGCACGTGAGCATGCGCAGTATTGAGCTTACGTACTGAACGTCACACATGCTATTAAGGGCCGGTCTTATAAACGAAAGACCAAATTTCCGTTAGTCAATCGACAATATACTAACGGATGGCCGTTCGTTTATAAATGTTACCTATGCTCGTCTTATAAAACTTTTTTTACCGTCCGTAAGTATCGCAATATCGCACTGCTCTTGTCTATGATTTTAGAGCTGTCAAAGGCGAATTATATCTCTTTTCTATCTAAAATTTCTCGCTCGCATCAGATTTTTGTGATACTTCCCACAACACTACCCCAACTTAGTCTGAGCAGCTAATAATATTGATCCTAGAGCATAGAATCTCGAGGCAACAAGCAATTTTGTAGTTGGTGATAATGTCAGATTCCTACGGATGCGCCTTTTTACATTGTTCCCTTTTTACATTGTTCCCAATACCTTCTAGAAGCTCATATAAACTCTTGAGCAGACCTTTTTGACAAGCGAAAGCGGTAGATAAAATCTGCGTCATCTAAAATATTAAAATAATCTACTCGTATATTGAACATTCTTTGTCGTCGAGTTTGTTCTTTATCCGACGAACTTGAATACAATAATAGCTCGACATCGTTATGTGAAAACATTTTTCCTTGAAAATGTAGCAACAGTCAGCACGGTATATATGTACATATTAAACAAACAGCATTAAACGCAAATTGACAGCGGACCTAACCTTAAAAAATAATACGTCAATCTGTCATACTTCTGTCAGTTTCAACTAACGGACGGTAAACTGGTGGTTCGACTGTCGGTATCGGCCGTCGGTAAAATTTTACTAAAATTTGATTAACGGATTGTTATAAGACGAAAAAAGTGACGTTTGTATCAAATTTCAGTTTATTTGGTCTGAAATTTAACTAACGGACGTTTATAAGACCGGCCCTTAGTAGCATGTGTGTACGTGCATTGCTAGTATGAGCATGTTCATTTGATTTGCGGTTGGAAGGAGTATCTTTTGAGCATGTGTGAACAGGCTTGCTTATGAACGTGCTAATGTCATTCGCGGCTAGTATCGATTGCCTGCCTATGCGATCTTCCCAGTCCGCGACAGATGAAACAAACATGGCGCGTTGGGGAGATGACAAAACACTACTTTTCGCGACTTATTATAGGAATCACGAATGTCTGTGGAATACTCGGCCACCGCTGTGTAAAAATAATATAGCGAGAAATAATGTTTATGAAACTTTATTAAAAGATATGAGTGATTAAAATCTTACAATAAAAATTATAATTAAAACTAAAATTAAAAATGTGCGGATGGAAACTAGGAGTTTTGATTTATTGGTTCACTTGAATTTCCTGTTTCAGATTGCAAAGCTTCCATTTTGAACAAGAGCGCCTCTATTCTATGACAAGAATATGCCAGTAATAAGTAGGTATGTGTGTTTGATTGTTAGCTTTGAGCATGCTCATTCATGAGGATGCATGCTAATAACGAGCAAGTGTGTACAGTTGTTAGAGCATGCTAGTTTTGAGCATACTCCAACAACTGTTACAGTTACTGTAACGATAGTCCAATTTTTTACAAAAAATAAGTAAGAAATATTGAAAAAAAATGCAAACTTACATGTCGCATAACTCCATAACTATTGATATTAGTTATGGTTGCTTGAACATTTTTGACTCATAATTAAAACAGGAATATAATCCTGCGAGGTTATTAATGTTTTCCAAATAACCCTGTATTCCATATATTTTTATGGTTGTTGCGTAACTGTCAAACATTTATTCACTTGAAATTAGTGTTCCAATAATATAAACAATGTATTGTCGACTATCTCGAATTGAGTACCAATCGTAAAGATGCTCGATTCAAAAGCCGACGAATGATTGGTTATTGAATTCAAAATTAGAACTGTTTATTGAATTAAGAATAATTATATCTGTAATCGAAATGCCAAAAAGGGGCTTTTCGTACAGATTTCTGTATTTCATGTTATTGTCGATGTTTGACTGCGTTCAGCTGCACCTGACAGAATTTTATCAATTTGGAAAGACGACGACGCCAATTGCGTAACCTCAGAGTTAGTCGCTATGGTCGTGGTAATGTATATTTTTACATTTGTGTAGTTTTTTTACCCAATTTTTTATGTGTGCCAAGGAAGTATAACTTCTAACGCATTTGCATAAGTACACATACCCACATTTTTGTTATCGTTCTGTCGTTTGATCTAATGTCGCATGGATATTTTGTGGCGTGGAACATTTTCGTGGACTTTATTTCCTTGGACCTTTGTCGCTGCGCTTTGCTGACTTGCACTTTTCATATTTATCGCTCGAAAATATTTTGACGAAATCATCTCAAGATGGCGAGCAAATATTTGTCTTGACGCCGGGAGAAAACGTATACGAACAATGCCAACTTTCGCTTTCAGCCGTCAACACACATTGCATGGCATTGCGAGAAACTAATCACACAATACCGTCGCACGTAATAAACCGATTGACTGACGTCCGGAATGATTTTGTGGCCACATTAGCCAAATTGTTGTTCTCCCGCAATCGCGCGCTTGGTTGATTTCCTGTACTCCAACAGGAAACTGTTGAAAAAGGACAAAAGAAACTCTTTCCGTAATACGATAATGATTGACGTTCTTATAACGTGTGCAGTTACTTTCTTTTACATTTATTCTGTAAATTGCATCGATCTAACCTCCCTTGTATATTTGGTATTCTGATTTTTAGTGGTATTTCGGTGACGTCTCTTTTTTGTTGGTTTCGGCACCTGTGATTGGAATCTTATAGAACTTTCTGATAAATCTTATGGAAACTTTTAGACTCATCAACACATTCCGCCACTCAGTTTGGGACCTTATAGAACTTTTGTGAATCTTCTAGTATGTTCTTCTTCCAGATCTTTCTAGAGCAGATTTTTTCGGAACCTTCTAGACTCACCGACACACTCCGCCACTCAGTTTGGTAGCAATATCGTTAAGTTGCGGCCGGTTTGGGTTTTCTGGCCTGGGGTTCAAGCCCCATGTTAATTTAAATGCGACATTAGACGAAGTTACGGACAGTCAGACAGACGGACGGACAGACGAACAGACTAAGAAATCATTATAATTGAGACTAGCTGTAACCCATAAAAATAGTAGTACATTTACATGTTTGGTCGGGTCCTAAAGAATAAGGCCTAAATACACAGTCAATACTTTTAAACCGTACTTTCACCTTTAAATCGTTAAGTATTGACTCTGTATTCAAGCCTAAGTATGTTTTTACAATTTATTATTTATTCATTATTTATTACTTTATATTAATTTATCGTAAAAAGTGTATTGCGTAATTATATCATTCAAAATGTTCACAAAATGTTCATACGTTGGACTCTAATGTCACTTTAGGATCATCTTTTAGGGTCATTAATGATCTGTTGACGGTCTGCGGGAGGGATTTCGTCTGTATTACCCGCCGGGTCCTAAAGGGTACGTATTTATTTATTGAAAAAATAAAAAAATAAAAAAAAAATTAAAAAACAAATTAAAGAAATTTACGGACGTTACAGGAAGTTACAGACGGACAGACAGCAAAACTAGTTTTATTGGGATTACTCACATTTTAGATAAATCTTTATTCTTGTTTTTCTATTTTATTTGAGGGTAGAAAGAGAGCAAAGGAATATTTTATCACTCTGATTTTGTCAATATTTCTTTTATTATTAAACGATTTCCAAGTGTGTTTTGGATTAAAAAATGTAGAAATGCTGACAAAATCAGATTGACAGAACCCTCTTTTGCTCTCCCGTGAAGTTCGAAATAATCACTAATGCCCTTTTGACCTTCTAACTTCGATATGTTAGTGTACAATATATCGACTATACGCGACTTTTTCCACACTTAAAATGAGTTTTCACAGATGAATCCGTTATTTTCTGATTCAATCTTCGAGTGCGACGTTTACGTCGATGAGCTGGTCATTCCACTCTGCGTTCAAGATACAATAGTCATGGAATGACAGCACACTCTGCGCTCAAATATGTGCTGTCATTTACGTAAGATTCGAGACAAAAACGTTTTATCCATTACTGGTTATGTAATGATGAAACCTCTGTGTTACATCTGTCGTAATGTTTTCTACTATCAATATTAAAATTGATTTATTCACCAGATATCATAAAATGCCCTGCGTAGGTACCTACTTGGATGTATGAACAGTACCTACAATATTTGAACACGGTGTAATTTGAGGTCTTAAATAATTTATTATGTGTCCCGCGCGTTGAGCAAAATAAAAATATGAACGCGTGAGCTGAACGAAACCTCTACAACCAGTTTACGGTTACACGTTGGATTGCGAGTGTAATTCGTTACCGAAACATGTTTGTAACCCAAAATATTCGTACATGAAAGCGAATTTTCACAGAAGACATATTGGAAATTCATATGATTCGTCCTTTAACCCAAAACATTATTATTTATAATAATGTTTTGGGTTAAAGGACTTTTTTAATCACCTTTGGGTGATTAAAAAAAATCAACGGAAGGAATGCTCTCTGTTGGCTCAATTCGCATCTTATGCGAATTTAACATGGGACCTATGCAATGGTTTTTGCATTTGGGAACCAATGCAATGGTTTTTGCATTTGCTTCCTTTTGAGGATTTTTCACATCATATTTGACGTATCTCCCTAATCTCATTTGAGGTGAGGGATTTCTGAATATTCTGTGACCTGCTCCTCCTTGAACGAGATCTCCTCCACAATTTCCTCTTGTTGATGTCTTGTTGTTGCTAGAGATGGACGGAGAATTAAAGGATGGTGTAGTGTGAGAGAAAGAAGAACTATCGGTTCAGTTGTGGTCACGCGACGCTCGGCATATAAAGCGTATATATATTCGTATAACAACATTCGCTCTTCCATCGAGTCCCAATTTATAAAAAATATTTTTCTTACGGTGGAATCGGCGAACGTCGTGTTGTATAAAATGATAATTTCTTTGATCAACTAAAATAAATTTAAATGAAAGATAATAAATTCATGTATATTTTGTTGTTTATTGAATGCATGTAAAAGTGTGCCCCGATAAAAAAATAAACATGAATTTTTTGAAGCACCCTAACCCACACAGAGTAACCACGACCGAAGTAATTGAAAAGTTTTGTAAAACCTTGATTTTATTTTATTAATACAAATTTACAGCCACATAATGAATTTTACTAGTTCAACCACCCCCCTCCGACCACTGACCGACCTCAGAAAGATTGATTAATTTATTTTCCCAAGCGCAAGTTAAATAAGAATACAAAATTGCATGAAAACTGGCAAAACCTGTTCAACCTGTAAGAATGACTTATATCATATTTTTATGTAATGCACAATGTACACCTGCATTGACTGAGCTATTTATGCAATTTATTGTGTACACTTCTGTTAATTTATGAATTGTATTATTATAATATATTTTACTATTGATATATCATTGATATGTCGTGTCAGATATCCAGTGTTCATCCGTATGAAAAAGATGTTCTGTAATCATGATCTCAACCTTGGATTACGAATGCGGATAGTCAGACGCTGCGTATTCTCAATATTATTTTATGTAACGGAAGCATAGACGCTTACTGAAGAATTGATAAGGTGACTTGAGGTATACAAGATGTGAATCTACCGAAGAATACGCAAAATAAACTGCATGGACAGAGTTACGAATGAAGATGTTATGGTTCGGATGAAAAATGAAAAAATGTAATTAAAAGAATAAAAATCCAAAAACGTCAGTTTCTCGGGCATGTGATGAGAAATCCAGAGAAGTGCGAGATCTTACATCTCACAATTCAGGAAAAAATTTCCGGAAACCGGAGTTATTTTCGGCCGCAATAAGTAAAGTGATAATAGCCAAAAATATAGCTAATATCTGCTGAACGGATAGAGCACAAGAAGAAGTGAAGATCGCGTTGGAAAAAAAAAATCTGACATAAGATTAAGCTGCGATATTGAGCTTCAAAGTTTTGATTTGTAATATTCAGAATTCTTTGGCGGCGTTCGATTCATCGCCTATGGGGCGAGTAGTAAAGATAAACGATACTCGATTAGAACAACAATTGTTGATTTGATTATAGCAATTATTATTCTAAAACATATAACAATTTGTCCTAAAATACAACTTTCTTTTCTTGTAGTTTCCTAAGCTTTTAAGAAATTCGACATGTTTAAATGTGTCCATAATGTTTTAATTAATGTTAATATGGTTTTGCATCCTTGTGCATTTTAATAAATACAAATACAAGGTGTAACAGAACTAGTCCACAATACTTGAGTGAGTCGGAAATGTTGAAGCGACAATTTTTATTTATTTTTAATTAGAGATGTGAGTGGCATCAATATTCATACTATTTTAAAATTAAGTTAAATGTTTGTGCTTGAAAATAGGAATAACTTGCCGGTATCCTGGAATGGAGCTCAAACCATTAACCACTGGGTCATGACGTTATGGAGATAAACGACTTCAAAGTTAGATTTTTTTTTCTCGATATTTTTGACTTTTTTCTATCATTACAGTAAGTTATATCGAATTTTAAAAATTCATTCTATTTAGTACAAGTCAAATAAATTGACAAAAACATTATTTTTTCCAAGGTTTGAATCATTTTTTGACTTGCATTAAATCGAATGAATATTTAATATTCCATATAAGTTACTAACTAAAGTGATAGTCCAAGATTTTACAGAAAAAATCAGAAATATTGAAAAAAATGCAAATTTTGAAGGCGTACTTATCTCAGAAATAACTCGGAGGGATATTGCTGTCTTTATTTTTAAACGCCTCATACGTAAAGTAAAGCGGGTTTCCCAATCGTATGGTTTTAAAAGCCGGTCGCTTTGTGTTGTGTTTTCTCAGTGCTTCCAGCACTTTTTAGTTAGTTGTTAGTTTAGTTTAGTTAGTTGTACCTGTGGCGCAGAGTAACCACTAACCACCAAGGCGACGTGGATCTTGAGCAATTTAGACTTTGGTTGAGTGGTTCTCGAGAGAATGCGCATATTATTCCACTAATCAATTATTGTCAATATTTGTCAAGAATAACAACACGTCTGATTATCTGCTCATTCGTGGGATCCAATCATTTGTCAGCGAACGCCAACATTTTCCCAATACAATCAATTACGGTAATGGTAACTTACATATCGAGGGTCCCAACGTATATTGTCGAACACGCAAAATTTCGATTTCTGTTTTACTCATCATCATCATTATCACTCTTGGCTCTACAACTTCTGATAGGTCTTGGCCTCCTCAAGAGTTCCCTCCACTCATCTAGGTTTAGTGCCAGTTCTCTCCAGTTCAGAAGCTCCAATGCAGATACGTCTTTGAGGACGTTGTCGCTCCATCTTAATTTTGGCCTTCCTAAGCTCCTTCGCCCTGTCGGCCTTGAGTTCAGCAGGGACTTTGGTGCTTGATGCTCGGTCATTCTCTTCACATGACCCAGCCACCTTTCTTCTCTTCTTCTTCTTCCCAGTTTTATAAATTTAGTGACCAAAATTTGGTGACGTTTAGCTCCTTAAATAGAGTATAGAACTCATTGTTGTAAAGTTTTACTACAATATTATAAACTATCCGATTTATATTTTCGGACAGTGATAAAATAAATATGGTTTTCGTTTAAAAAAAATCAATTATCAAGGAAAATTATCCATAAATATAAAGTAAATTGGATAGTTTAAGTTAGTACAACTCGAATATTTGCAGATTCGACAGTATGCGTAGGGACCGTCCATACATTCTTCGTAATTCCGGATCAATTCGAAGGCGAAATTTGAATGACAATAGGTATGTCTAAATAATTAACAACAACCCTTCGAAACTATAATACGACACCGCAAATAAAATCCGCGATATTCGGCCACGCCGAGGATTGTTACATGTCATATGATAGACCGCGTTGACGTTGGAACTCACGCATTCAACGCTTTCGCGGTTTTATATTAGTGGTGGTCAAATTTCAAAATATACCAACACCATTTCACATTAATTTACAACACAAATATCGATCATTTTCAACACTAGCTGCAATTCAAAAATGTCGCACTTTTTATTTTTGGTTTTCAACTTTATACTTATATTAATTATTTATTTTTATATCCTAGTGATCTCTAACTGCTGAAATCCCGCTTAATATTCTTAAGTTTTTCACAAAACGCCAATTTAAATTTGGTTTTCACGACAAATAAAATTATCGCGAAATCGTAGTATGTTTTTGTTTGCGTTTAAAAAACGCCACCTGGTGGTGTTGGTCATAAAAATATCTAAATTGTTTACAATAAAATTGTATCACATATATTTTCCTAATTTTCATAAAATGTTTTTACTGTGACCTGTTGAATTTATGTGTGTGTTAAAAAATATATACAAAATCGACTTAACTGCCGAGTCTTAACAATAGTGTGACGTTTCAAATTCACCAAAATATTTTTTCTTTCAATAAATTAATAATGCAGTAGTTTTCATATTTTCAAAACTTGTATACTTCTTCAAAATCGATTCGAGATATGTCTTAGTGTATATTATAGATATCTCACAGAGACGAAACTGTATTAATTATGGGAAAGTAGGTATAAAAGTCATTTGGGTGTAACAGGACTTATGACCTGTCTTTTTATGGTTGGCTTAAGTGATCACTTTACACAATTGTAACATTCGCCATTTCCACCCATGATAGAATATACCATGCTTATTCATTTTTTGGAAGTTGTATATATATTCAAATTGCGTGAAAAGCTTTCATATATGAGTTGTAAGCGCCTTTTCCATGCGGCCTGTACAAAGGCATTTTCATTCCCCTAAATCCCCACAGATGTCGCTAATGAGAAAATCTACATTGATTTTTTACGGAATTTTGGGAGCAATATACTTTATTGTGTGTGATGAATTTCATTACACACAATATGTCTCTGTGTCACAAATGTCTCTGTGACATAAATCCAGCACTGTTCTGAAAGATTTGAACAAACTCAAAATATTCTGATATGTCTTCATAAATAAGACCGCTAAGAAAATAGGCCAGACTTGCAACGGTCATATCTCAGTAAGTATAAGAGGCAGGTGGAAGTTAATTGTGTCAGTGGATTGAGGACAGATGCAGTTGTCTTCATTGCCCCCGCAGAAAGTGTGATTCTTTAATTTTGTATGTTTGTGTACAGCGATTGCGTTTTTCAATACAAAGAGATTAATTTTTTGTCCTGTTACTTCTTTGAATGCCTCAGATAAGATATATCGGCCTGCCTTAAGCTTTGCATCATGATTTTTTTAACAGTGCCAAAGAAGTCTAAGCGTCTTAATTTTTTTCTGTGAATGGTTCGATACCAAAAATAATTTTAATCCGGTTATTATGAGAAGCATCTGTTTATGTTTCTATTGATAAAAAGGAAAATATTAATAATCTCGCAGGACTGTATTGCTGTCTTGATTATGAATCGAAAATATCAAACTTTTCATTTCTTTTTAAATATTTCTGACTTAAACTATCATTAAAGTAACTTACGTCGATTATGAAAAATTCATTCGTTTTAATACAAGTTAAATAAAATGATAAAAACCTTGTAGAAATTCCATGGAAATTTTCGATTGGAATTGGAGGGTTTTTACTATTTTATTTGACTTGTATTAAAGAGAATGAATTTTTTACCACGTTTTGCAAAAAATAAGTCAGAAATATCATAAAAAATTCGAATTTAGATGTCGCGTGTCTCCAAAACTATTGATATTAGGTCAAGGTTGCTCGTTCATTCTCGACTTATAATTAAAGCGGAAATTTAGTCCTGCGAGGTTATTAATGTTTTCCAAATAACCCTTTATACAGGTGTCCCGTATCTCGACGTCAAGCCGAAATCGGGTGATATAGAAAAATATTTTAAAAAATAAAAAATTGATTTTGAATACTTGGTTTGATCAAAAAGTGACATTTTCTTCCAAGCTAGAGCAGTTGGCTTTGAATTTCGGACAAATGTTTTATTCAGGATTACATAATAATTAAAAAAATAAAGAAAAATAAAGATTTGTAGCAACAGGAGTGAAAAGACCGTCACAGAGTACAGATTTTTTTAAATGCTTATAATTTTTGAAACACGTGACTTATATTTTAAAAAATATTTTTCTGATAACCTATGGCTTATCACCCGACTTCGGCTTGACGTCGAGATACGGGGCACCCTGTATAAGTAATGTTACCAAAAAGCTATTTTGCTTTTATTGAAGAATTTTATGTTTCTGACAATAATTTCTGATAACCATATATTGTTGTAACATGATGTTGGAAAAATTTCATTTCAGTTCCAGAGATATGGTTTATATATATATTCTGATTGAAATAACGTTTGTGAAAGCGTGCAACACAGAACAATGAACTGCTGATGTATCGGCGAACACGGTAGCAAAATGGGTGGAAATGGCGAATGTTACAATTGTGTAAAGAGATCACTTAAGCCAACCATAAAAAGACAGGTCATAAGTCCTGTTACACCCAAATGACTTCTATACCTACTTTCCCATAATTAATACAGTTTCGTCTCTGTGAGATATCTATAATATACACTAATTGATTAATAATGTCTCTGTGACATAAATCCAGCACTGTTCTGAAAGATTTGAACAAACTCAAAATATTCTGGACGGTAGCAAAATATGTAATAACAAAATAATAAAATAGTGTGTGTGTGCGTTGTTGGTACAGTTCATTGGGAGGGAAGGAAGCAATGGAATTATATTATATTTAAGAGCGACATTGATAAATTTCATTCGTCAGAAGACGCCCGCTCGGCATTGCACTTTTTGTAAGTAGGTCCTAGGCGTGTACCTATTCAGTTTTTGATTCAGGGAAGGTATTCAATTGAAAGGTAAGATTTTTACTTCGCTTCCGGGACGTGAAAGGATATATGGGAATTTTAGAACACGCGAATTAAAAAGTTTCACAAAGTAAATTTGGCCTTTTTAGCACTGTTTTCGACATGGTCACACATAGAGACGATCAGTGGTGATGCTTTGAGAATGTTAGGATTTGTTCTGCGTACTGCCAGGGTTTTCGAGAATACCCGCGTACTCAGAACTCTTTACAACTCCTTGGTGCGGAGTAGACTCGAGAGTGGCTCGATGATCTGGGGGCCACGTGAGGGCAAGTACTCTCTTATGGTGGAGAAAGTCCAAAAGAAGTTTCTGAGATATCTCTACATGAGAGAGTACGGGCATTATCCTTGGCTTTACCCCACCGAGTTTCTCCAGGGTATGCTTGGCTACAATAGTTTAGAGACTAGAAGGAATGTGTATTTGATTACACATTTTTATCGATTGTTGCGCGGTATGATCGATAATCCTGAAATTATGCAGAACATTGGTTTGTATGTTCCTGATAATTACACTAGACATCGTCAGCATAGATTGTTTCACATTCCAATATACAGGACCAACCTGCCGATGGTTATGCCTGTTGGAAGAGCCACAGCTATGCTGAACAAAATTGCTTTGGGTATTGATATATTCCATGTGTCTGAGGGGGTTTTCCGAAGCGGGATTCTCCTACACCTTTGACCAGATTTTAAGTTATTTTTAATTTATTAAATACTTTCATTTTTGATATATACCTAATATGTATGCCTTAAACATTTTGTTTGTCATGTACATATTATCGTGAAATAAATTGAATTGAATTGAATTGAATTGAATTGAATGGTACTGCGAGTCAGTACTTAACATAATTATCAACACATACTCGACACATCAACCCTGATGATGGACCCTGCAATGTGATCAGAATATCCCAGAAAACCACGCGCAGAAAATAAAACTTTAATTAAATGCGAGTGTTTCATTTTAGGGATGTATCCGATACCGATGTAGGTACCTATCTATCGGCGATATCGTGGGTTTTTTGAATTTCGCCCTAATCCATGTCTAAACGTGCCATCTTCGCGCTTAATTCGTTCATGTTTAAACGCGGCGCAATTTATCTACACTCAGGGAACCGCCGCGTTTCATAATTTCATTCCGAACACGGAATACATGTCGCGTCAAAATTCTTACTATTCTCAAACTAAGCGAAAAGCCTGCGCTATGAAAATAGGACTAAATTGCTAGCGCCCTGGAATGGGGCTCGAACCACCAGATCACTAGGCGAGAGTCATGACCACTACACCAACAAGCCACTCATATAATAATCTGAACGTAGTGTTCTGTTAAATTACAATCTTTAAAATATTATACAAGTAATTTTGTATAATATTTTAAGCAATATTTTACAACTTTTGAAATCTTCACTGTCCGCATCGGTATCGGTATCGGTATGCGTATTGTCGCTACATTTTTATAAATATCGATATCGTATCGGCAAAAGTGCGTATCAATGCATCCCTTTCTGTCTCGAGTACTCGATACTAAGTAGTGACAATACCGCCACTACTTAGGGCCGGTTGTTTCAAGTTGAATTAGAGTAAGCGTTCTTTTAAAGCATAGATATTTACGTTCTCCACCAATCAGACGATCCGTTTTCGTAAAAATCCATGCTTTGATCGACCGCTTACTTTGATCGAACTTGAAACAACCGGGCCTTAGTATCGCCTTTCCTCCCAGGCCGTTCCACACTCTCCTTACATCACGATATTACGATAAACAACATTATTGGTGCCGTTATATCACCCGGAATATTATCGTTGTAACGATGCGAGGTTGGATAATACCGAGTTGTGTTGACACACTTTTCAGGTTTTTACATTCATTTCGGCCGAACAAAGTGGCTCGCGAATACAAGTTTAAACACAAAACAGTGGGCCATTGCATCAGGCGCTCGATGACAGAAACTTGTAAATTTACCGCGGCAAAACGAGTGAAAATCAAGGATTAATACATTTAATGTTATCCAACTACCAGGGGATGGTAAAATAAAAAAAGGAAATAACTATAGAATCTGTGAAATATTATCATCATTAATCAAGATATATTATAAACTAGCTGTAACCAGTCAAAAATGACGGTACTTTTACATGCCGGTTCCTAAAGAATAAGTATTTACTTATTCATAGCCGCACCCATGAAATAGTAATAACGACTTTTATCAAAATATTTATTATTTTTTTTATCTTGCCTCTGGCGACGATTGGGCGAAACGTGAAATGGTTCGCGTCTTTGCTCTGTACCATGTGTACTGTATTTTTGACGGGTAATGCAGCCTCAGCGATGGCAACATCGCTATCGTTGCTGGCCCAGGTTTCAAGCCCCATCTTCGGCTGTTTGATTTGGTTTTTTAGCCGTGAATTCGAATGAAATTACGGACGTTACACGAAGTTACGGGGACAGGACAGACGGAAAAACAACGAAATTAATATGTTTGATGTCTCATACAGAAGAAATTATATTTTTTTATGGGAAAGTAGATTTGAAAGTCTCTGGGTGTTCATAGGGCTTACGACCTATCGTACGGCTGACTCAAGCGATCACTTTACACAATGGCAGCCCTCACAGCTCAGTGGGCCTGACACTAGCTTCTCACACCGAGGGTTCCGGGTTCGATTGCCGGTGAGGTCACATCAATCAGTCTGATTTACTCAAGCCTGGATATTTTCTGATGTTTTTCACTCCTGTAATTGGGCCACTTGGCCTGTTGAAGCGTAAAATCGAAAAAAATAATTTTTTTCTTGCATCCTGCATGTTACTCTTATATTTTATGTATATTTTTTTCAAGATTTTTACTGTTGATTACTTACATGAATACCTATGTATATAAATGAAATATTAGGTGATAAAATTAATAACAATAGCTTCCTAATTCGGAACAGGTATTTTCATGTAGGTTCCTAGCGAGGTACGTATGTGATGGTGGTGAGGCTTGTTATATATTATCTAATATTTATAAGTATGTATGTATGCAAATGTTTTATTGTGTTCAATTCTAATGAATCTAATAAGAGCCATTTTTTTGGCACTGAAATGAAATGAATAAGAAAAAGAGTTAATTTTTAAATTTTTATCTGTGGGTAGGTTTAAACTAAACATATGCAATCTTAACTATAATGCTTTAAGAAGTCGGGAAAAACCACAATTTCCACCCATGATAGAATAGCACATCTATAAAATTTTTGGAAGTTGTATATATTTAAGTTTTACAACCCGTTTCACATATGTGTTGTAATTAACATTAGCGCCACCGGCGTCAAGCTTTTTATTTTAAGTGGATAATATATAGCATATAGCCACCCTGAAAGTCCGTTCTAAATGTTGGTGAAAGAATTTTTGAAACCGGTTGAGTAATTTCGGAGATTACCTCCTACATCCAAACTTACAAATTTTACCTCTTTATATATCAGTATAGAAGACTTTGAATCGAGGAGTGTCGATGACTGCCGATATAATCACTTAATTAATAATCAACACGTTTTGAGATGTGACGAAGCGGCCATTAAAAAATGTATGTATTACGGTAGATACTGGTACCTATACGTAATTTTGTGATGAAATTAGTCGTCTTCGTTTCCTTATACTCTATTAAGCGCTCGCATCTTCCCCTGTCTTGCGCCGATTAGGCAACAGGTAAAAGACCAATTAAAATCGATTTTTCAATACTAATTTTTTCAAATAATTTAATTATTTGTTTAAATCTACTATATTCATTAATTACACCAACATGTTTCAGAAAAACCTTTCCATCATCACGGTGTTGTATAAATGTCAAAATATCAAAATGAATGATGTATTTGTTTTTTGGTTTTCTAAATTATTTTTAAATATTATTGCTGAAGTTCTTGATTACACAAAAAAATTGAAAATTTTTTTAGAATTGGACTATTAGTATAATATAATTAATTATTAATAATATTTTGTTTACTTTTACATGCTTTACTAATTTATAATGATTCTAAATTATTCAGTTTCACAGCTAAATTATTTATATGTAAAATAGTCCGAAATTTAAAAATTATTTATATGTAAAAAAGTCCGAAATTTTTATGAAAACATTGATCATTTTCTAAAAAATGATTTGAAAATTCAGAAAACCCATGATTATTCAGACATCTCAAATGCTCTTTAACTCTTACATTAAAATTTCGGCCGGTTTTTCCAATAAATTCTTAAATTTAATTTAAAATAACCCATAAAAACCCAAATTAAAGACGAATTAAAACATATAACATAACACTAATCTTACAGTAATTTAATACATTTCTAAAATGTCAGATGTTTTGAGCTTTGATAAGACACTTCATGCTTTGAAGATTAAATTCTACAAACATTTGTCAGTCAATTTAGTTTTTCGATATTCGTAGTGAAGTACCTATTATGCATACCGACAGAGTAATTGAAATTTAGAAATTATTCCGCGACGTTATCGGGCCGCCGCACACTGTAATATATTCGCAATATAGCGGAACTTTATTCAAAAATTAAAAAGCAAGCAAATAAAAATTAGTAAAATATACACAGTAGCTAATTACCTAGACTATATGTTTTGAGAATTATTTGCTAAATAACAGCACCAGTTTTCATATGGCAACCTGGCAAAGTGACACTTGCATAGGCCGTCATTCTGACAGCAACTTTTTTCGATAATTTGAGTCATTGTGATCAAGAATAAAGTGAATTTATTTAGAAGTACCTACAGTTACTAATACACATATATATTTTATCTTCACCTCTATGGCTACTTTACAAAGTAAACTGTATTACAATATATATATTTTATTGCCAGATACAAAGCCATTTACTTGTACATGTCAAAATTATAATATTTTTGAAGAAGTGTGACTTTTCTTTGATTTTACAAAAAATATCCATGGGTACCCAACGAGAAAATAATTTTATTTACTGCTTTGGTTCATATTCTGTAAGATTTCATTAAATTTGGCGGCACGTGTTTCCGACACTCATACAATATTTTTTAATTTTCTTTAGGAGTACCCACAATAATGAAAAGATAATTATTTTAAGTATGGCTTTTAAGTGGCAAAAAAGGATCAAAACAGGTGCATTTAGAATTTTATAATACAAAAACACAACCAGGTTGATTCGAAAAGCACGCCTTGAGAACTAAAAATGTACGTTAGCAGTCTTAGCGCAAAAATAGATGTGAAGTTGGAGAAAAGCTGTAGAAAATTATCGAAATTTTTGGCTGAACATGATGGGTGGTTTGAAGATATAGTATCATTGCTTTCTAAGTTTCTCGAACTGCTTCCATCCTCAAGTTCAGCAGGTTTATGAAATTGTACAAGATCAGGTAGGCCTTGGAAGTCATTCAAAAATGTATTTCAAAAATCCAAAAGAGAAAAATCATAGATCTAGTTTCTACAAAAACTCAAGAAGAATTAACGGTCGCCACTGAAGTTAGTCTGAGATCATCCGGGAAAAGGGATGCAGCCAATCTAACGAAAGAGGTAGCTGCTGAGTCTCCTTACTGAGCTACTCGAATAAAAAAAGCGAGACGAATTTTTGGAGTACCAGAGCCAAACCCTCTCTAGAAGCCGCCTTGACACTAATGGTCAATGCCAAATTGAGTACCCACCAGTATAACACACTGAGACAACAGTCGAGGGGTAAAAATTTAAATATTTATCCAGCTTACCATCTTGCCAAGAAAGCGAAAACAGAGTTCCACCTTTCGCAAGATTCGATTAACTACAATAATTGAAAAAAGTTCTTTTTTACAAGGATTTTATCATTTTATTGAAGTTGTATTGAAGCAAATGAATTTTTCATAATCGATATAAGTTACTGTAATGAAATATTGAAAAAAAAATGTAAACTTTGATATTGCATATCTCCGTAACTATTGAAATTAGGTCATGGTTGCTTGAACATTTTAGACCAGTAACCGATTCTTAACAAAGTACTTTCAGGGTTCGCGTTAATTACGTGACATGTTGTATATAAAACAGGCTCAATTTGTGCAAATATATGTCGAATGAACCGACTTTTGTTTTTTTCTATGAATTTGAATAGATTTTAGTTATGTGTACATATAAAGATCAAACTTTTCTAATGATTCCAATTTGAAAAAACCAATAAAATTTCTAAAAATCCGAAATTTTACTATATTTATTAATTTTTTTAACGAAAATTTGAGAGATCTTCTTGATCGTCGCCACGAGTCTACTTGCCAAGTTTCAGCTCGATTGGATCACGGGAAAAGGGTCAAAAATCGATCCAAAGTTTTTGTTGACGGCAAGCAAGCAGACGCTACGAGTTAATATAAAGGGAGTAAAAATAATCAACCAGAATACGATGCCCTTCGTCTTTATTCAACTGATTTCTTTGATTTTTACTATTTTTTTTAACAAAAAGTAAAAATGATATAGTTTGGCCGCCTCCTCTACATCTACCGTAGAGCAGAAGCCAGTGACTGCCAGACTTACGTTATAGTATAAAACCTGAAGTATTTTCTGTAAATGTGCGCCATAGCAGGTACAAAAAATGAACAAGTAAAACTTTAAAATATTGGTAAAAAGTGCGCCCGAACAAAATGTACATATAAAGTTCAGATTTGTTACCATAACGTTAATGACACGATTATTTTTAGAGCTTCAATGAGTCTTGCGGAAAAATGACTCGCAGAAAGGGTCTGTAATACAACTGTGTCGTCTCTAAGGCGTCTTATACACATGCTTCTTTAGTGGCACGTGAGCATGCGCAGTATCGACTTTGACAGTGGCATGCTTATTAGTGGCATGTGTGTACGCACATTGCTAGAAATGAGCATGCCACCTAGTGGCATGCTCAAAAATCAACCGCCGGTTGATTTATGAGCATGCCACTGTCATTCACCATAGAGAAGGGGTATCTTTGGAGCATGTGTGAACAGACTTGCTTATTTATGAGCATGCTTATGTCATTCGCGGGCTTCGCGGCTAGTATTATCGATGCGATCTTCTCAAACATTACTTTTCGTGACTTATTATAGGAATCACGAATGTCTGCGGAATACTCGGTCACCGTGTGTTAAAAATAATATAGTGAGAAATAATGTTTACGAAACTTTATTAATAGGCATGAATGATTCAAATCTTACAATAAAAATTATATAAACTAAAATCAAAAATGTGCGGATGGAAACTCGGGAACTTTTTTGATTTATTGGTTCACTTGAATTTTCTATTTCAGTTTGCAAAGTTTCCATTTTGAACAAGAGCGTCTCTATTCTATGACAAGAGCATGCCACTAATAAGCATGTGTGTTTGATTGTTAGCTTTGGGCATGCTTATTTATGAGCATGCCACTAATAAGCATGCCAGTAATGAGCAAGTGTGTACAGTTGTTAGGGCATGCTTATTAGTGGCATGCTCATTAGCATGCCGTAAAGAGGCATGTGTATCTGTACCTTAACGTCCCGTTAAACATATTAAAAAATCACTTTTGTTATTTTTACGTTTTAGTAACTCTTTTTTTTTTCGTACCTGTATTACCTGTGATCTGCCGAAATCCCCCGAACTCAAATCCAAATATCCTCACCTGTAGTTTGCATCTACAGAACATATTTCAGGTTTGATACTATATCGTTAGCCTGGCTGTCGCTGGCTCCTAGTATGTTAGTAATTATAAACTAGCCGTCAAAAATGACGGAACATTGGTTCTCTTTGCTTAGCCCCAGTATATATTTATAGAATCTTTTTGGCGCTCCACGGAGAGGCGGCCGTAGCAACATGCGTGAAACGGCCGGTTCGGGTTTGGTGGCTCGGGGTTTTTTTATTTTTATTTATTTATTTTAAATTACCTCTTGAAAAACTGTAATTACAGTTTAAACGCAAGGATTTAATTATAATAAGTGTATGTACATTTCTTTACTTAATTGTATTTACTTTATGATATATTATATAATGAGCTACTATATTAAACTAATTTTGCTTTTCCTATCCACTTCACAATTCACTGTAGTATTTCTTTAATGTCTTTTTTATATTTTTTTGTCCCGTTACATTTTTTATTTTATCCTGTAGCTTGTTGAATAATTTTGGAATTACGCACTGTTTGGTTCTGTCTCCATAACAATTATTTGTTTTTTTTATTTCTAGTTTTTTATTCGTTATTTGTCTTGTCGTATATTCATGATGTATTGGTATTTTGAAACTGTCCTTCTCGTATTCTTCCAGTGTTATTTTATAGTAGAGTTGTTTTTGGATCGGTAAGATTTTACACATTTTGAATAGGTTTTCCGGTTGGTCCTTACATGCTTCTTTTTGTTTTTTATTTGCTACAGTTTTAATAATCTATCTTTTAAAGCCCTATCTCCGGCAGTTTGTTTTTGCCGCGGATTCGAACGAAATTACGGTTGTTGCACGAAGTTACGGGGACAGACAAACAGAGGGACGGACTACTTTGTTTGATGTTACGGTTCTGCGTAGCGTTTTGGCCAGCGCTCCCGTCTCTGCGCGGGTCGCGCGTCACGCGGAGCACGGAGGAGAATGCGCGCCAGGTTTGCGCGCAAATGAAAACGAAAGTAGTGCCGAAGGAAGCGCGAAGTTGGAGAAGCGGCGAGCGCCAGACGGAAGGGCGCGGACCAGCGCCGGACCGGATGCGGGAAGCCACCGGCATGACGGACTGGGGCTCTTGTACTAGCGGAGCAAAAGGGGACGCGTGCTCCCCAAGTAATAATAATAATAATAAAAATGATAATAATTGTAATAATAATAATTGGATCATTTATATAGCGCCGTTTTTGTGAGTACTCACCTAACCTAACCTAATCTAACTAAACCTCAATATCATGTGGCAGTAGGCATAAGCTTGAGCTACGCCGTTACCGACTATACTGAGTATACATATTTTATATTCCGCGGAACGGCAAAAATGTTTAATATGCTTCCATTCGAAGATTGTTTATACATGAGGGGTACCTATAAAAGCAAAGGCAGCAATAGACGAAAATGAAATAGACCAAAAGCCAGCGACCGCCAGACTTACGTGATTGTATCAAACCTGAAATATATTCTGTAGATGTATACTATAGTAGGTAAGAAGATTCGGATATTATGACATTTGAGTTCGGAGGATTTTGGCAGATAACAGGTAATACAGGTACATGGAATTGGAATGAAGTCGAATGAACTTTTCATTATCGATATATATCTGTAATGATAGTAGAACTTTTTGAAAAAAATAAGTCATAAATATTGAAAAAAATGCATACTTTGATGTTGCATATCTCAAATAACTATTGTTATTAGGTCATGGTTGCTTCAACATTTTAAATTCGTTATCAAGGCAGGAATCAATCTGTAATGTTTTAGCTAGTAACTATGCGACACCCCGTATAATTAATATATTACTTTCTTTAGTAATATGGAAACATTTTAAGACCGTAATGCTTTAGCTACTAGCTATGAGACACACTGTATAATTTATCTTAATTAATAAAACTGAGTTTTAACGCCGTAGTGCTATAGCTACTAGTTATGAGACACCTGTATAACTTATGTTATTTAATAAAATTGGTTTATTAATATGGAAACAGTTTAACGCCGCAATGCAAGAGAGAAGACTGTAGTTCGGCCCCGGTCGTTACATGAACACATTTTATTGTATTTTCAAGTTGCTCATCTTCTTACGTCACCTCAGTCATCTTCTCGGGCAGCGGCTCTCCGAGTGGGCGCGCGTGCCAAATAAAAGTTACGGAAGAACTGGCGTTTGATGAGTTTGGTGTGGAAATAAGAGGAACTTTGGTACGGACGTAAAAGCTGTAGCGAGTCGGTATTGTTATAAATGCGGGAAAGGACAATTGTATTATTCATAGATAGAGAAGAGCTATTAGTGTAAGATCCAACATGCTAGCTAAAAGTTTCTAGATGCAGAAACCTACCAAACTCGTCAAAAATGACGTACACATAAATTAGTAGCGGTCAAATAAATCAAAACACATGCGTAAATTTCTTTAAGGGGTTACGTGTAGTCGGAGGCGCAAAAAATAGACATTTTCAAAAACTTTTTTTGAACGGTTGTTTAATTTTTTGACTCAATACATAATACCAACGTTTTACACTATATTTTAAGTAACTATACCGAAAATTTCAAATGAAATTATTAATACTGGACCACGATAGAATCTCGATTCTTGACCCCTGTTTTGCAAGTAGTGCCTCGCGGTGTCCATCAGAGCTTCTTAGTGGTTTATCTAAATTTAATGAAACAAAAAGAAATTAGCAGTTTAACAGATTATCTTGTGCTTAATCGAAGCTTTTTTTTTTCAAATTTAGCAAAATGGCGGTCTTTGAAAGCTTAATTGTGAATTTTGAGGGAAAAAATCACTCATTTATTATTTATAAAAAAAAAGTTTAAGTCAAAAACAAAAATCCTTCGATTAAGCACAAGTTTTTAATGCCTTAAATTCATTTAAATCTGTCGAGTAGTTTTTAAAATATCGTGGACACCGCTTTTGAAAACGTTATTTTGAGAAAAACGCGTTTAAAGTTTTATGCATAAATAATTAATACAAATACAATTTAAAAAATTACTTACGTGGAGTTGTCTATTTCTGGTACACATAATACATCTTTTGCCGATGTGTAAGCCTCCAAGATGTCGATTTTTTTTTATCTACGTCTCTTTTTGCCTTCTCGGGTGACCTGATTTGCACGTTGTTCAGCAATCTTTATGCGCTCTATATCGAGTTTTTCAGCATACCGGTATGCATTAGGTCCATAATTTAATCCTATGCATTGGCAATCATTAATATTCCTTTCATACCTTCATGATGTCTCATTATAAATTTTTGAAAATGATTATAATACACGCACAACTACCTATCGACTGCTGGGTTTCACTGCCACTCAAATACTAACAATAAATCAAATCTCAGTTAGCTTAAAGGGTCTTATGTCTAAAAGTAGAAGTATAAAATAAATTTTATACATTATTCTTAGAATTAATCAGGTAAAAACCGCGTTTCGTAGCAGTCGCCCCGTTTGTCAGCCCGGCCGGCTCTAGTGGCGTCCGCGTATCAGTACGGGCGGCAGCAGAGGGCCCTACAGTTATCGTTGGATATCTTTAAAACTAATAACCGGATCGAGTTGATATTTTCACACAATATTTTTGAAACATTTTGCTTTAAGAAAATACCAAAAAAAAAATCGATTTTTTAAAAATCCTGACTACACGTAAACCCTTAATAAAGATTTTTATGCTATTTTTTTTACATAATCCAAGCGAACGTCCGTCGAACGTACAAGGCATAAGAAGAAGAAGAAGAAAAATACGATATTTTTTCTGGTACTTCAGAGATATCTAACTGTTGTATTATTTGAAATCTCGGAAAGAACTGTTGAAATTTCCGGACATAACAAGTTTGTTTGCTGAAAAGTACTGTCGATTTTTTGTTGTATCTTATGATCAGGAAGTGCGTCTTTATCTTTCATAAGTAGAATGGCTTCTTCGCATAAAAAAATGTCATTGACACGCAAGCCATTCAGTGACATTGGTGTAGGATTTTTCATATTTTTTCATTATTTTTGTAGTATACAGGGTGTCTCATAGTTAGTAGCAAAAACCTCGGAAGAGTCTTCTTCATGAAATTTTAAAACGAAAGTATTCCTTAGAGTTTGGGTGAAGTGTTGACAGTTATGGCGATAAGCGACATCAAAGTTTGCATTTTTTTCATTATTTTTGACTTATTTTCAGTAAAACGTTGGATTATCACTACACTCATATATATGGAATATTAATAATTCATTCGCTTAGATACAAGTCGGATAAAATTATTAAAACCTTTCAGAAAGCAGAATGATTTTTTAAAAGTTTTTGTCATTTTATTTGAATTGTATTGAATCGAATCAATTTTTCATATTCCATATAAGTTACTGTACAGAAAATAAGTCAGAAATATTGAAAAAAATGCAACCTTCGATGTCGCACATCTCCGTACATGTCGACATCTCACTCAAAGTGTAAAAAATATTTTCTATTCAAAATTGCATGAAAAGACTCCCCCGAAGTTTTTTCTATTAGTTATGAGACACCTTGTATATACTTAATATACTTAATATCTTATACATCTTTTTCTATCGCTATTTGATATACCTGTCAATCTCTCCTATGTAAAGTATCGAAACTAACAACTGGATATTATTTACTAAACTAACAACTATTATTTCGCATACATTTGATAGAAATTAAAATGAAAATTGAAAAATTAGTCGTAATTGGAAATGGAAATATTGGACACTGCATGTTGGACGTTTTTGAAGCAATTATAATATACTTAGATATAGTAAATTTCATTTAGAAACGCAAACGAAATGGTATGTGTAAGACGTGCGTACGACGCACGTTCTTTCCTAGTGTTGGTGCTTACGGATATAAACACCAACACAACGAGACAATGTGCCTCGCACGGCTCTCACATACTAAGTCAATTGTCCTTCTTAAATGGACAGTGGTCTACCTATCATTCATTCGTAAAACATCATAAATAATTATAAATGATTGTTCGTTGATTTTCGTGCCTTCTCAAGCGGTCATCCAGCGTATTATTCCAGATCAGTATCTCAACAGGTGTTATCAGCTGAAATTTATCTCTACCGAAGCTCTGAAACACATTTTTACGTATCTCATTCCGTTTAATGGTACAAAAGCCAGACATTTATTTACTTGCGATATTATATTGGTCTCTCTGAACTATTTAGCAGTTCTGCCACGCAGTGTAAACCTTGCCTGGAGAGTCGGTACCTGACAACTTCCTCGTACTCCATTATTGACGCATTCCATTCTGTCTGTCCTCTTCAACTAAATATCGGCGATTTTTTTCAAAATTTATCCAATGTCGAATCTGTTGAACGTGAGAGTAATTTGTATATTAAAGATTATCAAGTAAACAGTAAGATAGCCCCTTCGCAATCTCAATGACTTCCGCATTGTACATGTTGATAAATCTTCAAGACGAAGGTGTCTCGTAATATTATTCTATATTTATATATATAAGTGTTGAATATCGCCTTCATAATTTTATAGCTGTCAGGGGTATATTTTCTGTCTGGTGTCAAGTTATCGGAAGTATTCGATACGTAAGAGTCATCATATTATGTTTAGAGGACTCGAAGAGGAAAAATATTCCTTCATTACAGTAATGCAAGTATTATATAGCCTTCATGTAATGCAAGTATTCGGATGAATTTCATTACACACAATAAAGTATATTGCTCCCAAAATTCCGTAAAATCAATTGTAGATTTTCTCATTAGCGACATCTGTGGGGATTTAGGGGAATGAAAATGGCTTTGTACAGGCCGCATGGAAAAAGCGCTTACAACTCATATATGAAAGCTTCACGCAATTTGAACATATATACAACTTCCAAAAAATGAATAAGCATGGTATATTCTATCATGGGTGGAAATGGCGAATGTTACAATTGTGTAAAGTGATCACTTAAGCCAACCATAAAAAGACAGGTCATAAGTCCTGTTACACCCAAATGACTTCTATACCTACTTTCCCATAATTAATACAGTTTCGTCTCTGTGAGATATCTATAATATACACTAATTGAAAAATATTCCATTTAACCTCTTAAATACCACGAGCAGGTCAGACTTGGCTTGTCACAACGAACCGTAAGCGTCATGCACAGCTTGCAGATGAAATTGATGTTTTTTAGAGTTACAAAACTTTAAAATTAAATAAAAAACATAAAAATCCTGGTAATGGCCACAGTATTGACTTTATTGGAAATATAATTTTATTATATAGATATTACAAATATTTAAAGAAAAGAAAACTAATATTTTACAAACGTGTCACTCGAGCAGGTATGGAAATAATATAAGAAGTCCTAAATTTAGTACCACATATTTTCAAAACGGTTTTCTATTTAGAGGTATACTCAATTTTAATAATTTACGCAGAGAATTAAAAATATTGATGAGTACAATAAAGTCAAGTACAACTTAGAGTACTTCAAGAATATGCAATAAATATGTCACATCTTTTATGTACCTACCTATGATTTTCATCTTTCATATACTTATAATTCTCATTATTTGTTAATTCAGATTATACTACCAATATCTTACGCTACTTACCTACTTAAAAAATCCTACATATGAATTCATAATTTTTGTTCTATTGATATAAATTTTTCCTTTGTTTGATTACCCCTCACCGCACACAAGCACCTTGATTATTTTTGGTGAGGTATAACATATATAATAATTTGATTATAAATACCTATTTTTATTTATTTATTTATAAAGTCCTTGTTATACAATTTATTTTATACATAAACATGTGGATCATTATAATGTTAATCATTTTATTTACATCTATTAGTTATCATTTTTGTAAAAAAGTCATATGTATTCATCTATTAAATAAATAATAAAAAGAAAATGCCATTAGCATTTAAACATCATTACGATACCACGATTTTCGAAATAAATTTGTACAATTTGCGAGCCATGTTCTGGTGTAATTCTATTCATGGTGAAAAGACTAACTAAACTGAACACAAATCAAATGTCAGCCGTCAAATTGGCTGTCGCTGTAAAAAGTGTTGTCAATCCGAAATACAGGCCTCTAAAAACATCCTATATTTAAAAATTAATAGCGTAAAATTATGTTTCCAATAAAACCAATACCATGGCAATACCCACGATTTTTTGTATTTTATTTAATTTTTTCAAGTTTTGTTTGTATTATGGGATTAAATAACTCTTGCTTCTTATCCCGTCAACTCGCGTATATGAGTAGAGGGGTGGGTCATAGTTGGGAGAAGTTTTTACTATCGTTAATGGGAACTTGTCCGATAATCGGCGAAGTGCTAGGGAACATGACGTTATTTTCTCTTTATTTTTGGATTTTGACGGTTTCCAAGATCATCATTATCAATTATTTAAAGTAATATGAATGGAGAAATTTTAATATGCGACTTCCAAAAGAATGATTAGTATCCATTATAAGATAATCCGTGTTAAGATTAGCGAAATCCGAGCGTACAAAGCTTCGTTTAGTGTAAATTAAAATAATCGTGTTTCACACAAAATAGCTGCCTTATCGATTAATAACGTTCGTCGAAAACACGTGGATAAATTATAAAAATAGTAAAAAAACTTATTCTCCTTCTTTTAGTAGACCTATTGATCTGTGCTACAGAAAACTACGCCTCCTGAGATGACGAGGTCCAGCTATCCTTCCATCTTTTCGGTGGTCTTCCCGGTAGGCGTCGTCCAGACGGGATTTCATTCGCTGCTGTATGCGCGAGTCTGTCACTGTCCATCCTGGCTACGTGATCCGCCAGAATCTTCTTCTGGATCTATTCCATCGTGCTATGTCCTCTATTTTGCAAGTTTTCCTTATGTCTTCATTTCGGACATGGTCACGTAGAGTTTTTCCAGTAATAGAGCACCTTCCTTTCAGTTGTTTTGAGGAATGTGTATATCTACAGTGTATGTCGTAATAGGTCGCACGCATATCTTGTATATTTTGATCTTACTTTCAATATGCATATTTTTGTTTTTTCCAGACCAAATTCTTGAGACAACCTATTACGGTGGATGCTCTGTTAACTTCGGTATACAGATCGCTACGGCTGCAGATTTCTACACCTAAATATCTGAAGCTCTTGTTCATGACTTGTTCCACAGGCTCATTATCAATACTCAGCTTACATCTTGTTGGTTGTTTTGATATTGCCAAACTTTTAGTTTTGCTGATTGCTACTGACATATTAAGCCCTTGTGACGCAATGTGGAATTTGTACGGCATTCTCTGCAAGTCATCTTCAGACTCTGCTATTATCGCTTATAAAAAAAAACTTGAATTATGCAATCTTTGTGTATTGTTTTTATATTTGTGTCGCAGTAATACGTTGACCCGCATGTATAATCACGTATTAAAATACATTGTCTCAAGCATCAAAAAACATTGTACGATTTTGCCATAAATACTGTGGGAACTCGCTAATGTTTCCGCAATGAGCGGATAGTGCTCGGAAGTACCGTGCCGTACATGTTATTAATAACATAATTCCTACTTATGCAAATTGCGCATTTATCATGAAAAATTGTTTGGAAAGCATCACGCATGCGCTCTGTACTTACTTCAATGAATAATGTATTGTTTTTTTTAATCATATTACGCACCAATGCGCTACCGGCAGCGCCACTCTTGAGGTATGTGTGCGTATGTATTTGTTCAAATAAAAGAAAATTGACTTTTCCTTATATTATTATTGAAGAATTTGTCGTTAACATTGTGGAGGTTATTCATGAAGATCATTAAATTGGGTGAAAAATATGTTACCTCTACGCAGTTTAATAAATTTAATAATAATAATTAATCAATTAGTGTATATTATAGATATCTCATAGAGACGAAACTGTATTAATTATGGGAAAGTAGGTATAGAAGTCATTTGGGTGTAACAGGACTTATGACCTGTCTTTTGGTAGGCTTAAGTGATCACTTTACACAATTGTAACATTCGCCATTTCCACCCATGATAGAATATACCATGCTTATTCATTTTTTGGAAGTTGTATATATGTTCAAATTGCGTGAAGCTTTCATATATGAGTTGTAAGCGCCTTTTCCATGCGGCCTGTACAAAGCCATTTTCATTCCCCTAAATCCCCTTAATATACACTAATTGATTAATAATGTCTCTGTGACATAAATCCAGCACTGTTCTGAAAGATTTGAACAAACTCAAAATATTCTGAATAATAATTAATTTTGAATACCCTAAAAATATTGATTAGGTGTATATGCTTTTATAATAAAATACTCGATTCGAATTTCATTTTCATATAAATATTTAGATTTTTTCTAATATTTCAGTTGAATGAAAATATATCAATAATCATTAGTATTAATCATCTCAAAATGTATAATTGTCCTCTATGTAAAAATGATGAGGTGTATAAAATGAGACAAAAAATATATAAAGAATATTGCTTAATATTACACTTATAGAAGTATCATTACCAGCTGCGAAATCTATGTAAGTATACAATGTCATGGAAAGGACTGCAGATGTCTATAGCACAGTCCATTCGAATATATGAAATAAACTAATTTACAACATATATATAATATGTACAATTTAAAAAAATTTGATAATGTGTTGCATTGTGTATAGTGATTACTTATGTCAGCTCATATATGTCAAAAGCCCTGGGCTACCTGTAAAGTCTTCCATACACGTTTCCCATATAAATAGCTTCGTCTCTGTGAGATTTCTATAATTAATTTTAATGTTTATTGTGCATATGTTTATATGCACAGGGTATCAGAGCTCGTCCACAATACTGTACATGTAGATTATTGACTAAAAGTGTCGAAAATGTTCAAAAGCTATGGAGATAATCCACTTCAAAGTTCGAATTTTTCCCAATTCTTCTGGCTTATCTTCTGTAAATCGTTGAACTGGCATTAAAGTAACTTATCGTCTTCTTCTTATATTGGCTGAAGGTCACTAGGGCCCGTTTGTGCAGAGTTTGCCACCTCTTGCGATGTGGACCCCCAGCTGTCTTTCCATCTTTTGGGGGCTCTTCCAGGCATCCTTCTTCCCATGTAGGGCAAGGTCTGGTAGTCTTTGTGAGTCCATTCTTTCCACACGGTCTCTGCAAATCTATTTCTTTTGTCACCCACATCTGACAACATCTTGGATATCACACATTTTCCCGATCGTGGTAACATATATCAAATATTGAAAATTCATTACTATTGATTGAACCTTAGTAAAAATGTCTTCTTGTAATAAAGTGACTCTATTTACAAAGACATACTTTTTAAGAGTATTTCAGTTAGTTAGCTTTTCGTAATTATTTCAAAATTTACGAGCTCGTAGTAATTTTTTAAGCACGTCAAACGTAACAGGTATACCAAAAATTTACGTTAGATCGTGTCTACAGCCTTATCATGATTCTGATTGCATTAAAGTGGCATACGGGGAGCTATTTTGGAGGATTCTCCGCTCTGGTGGCGCGGTCAGGATTGGCCAACTCCTCGGGTGCCAGGCTTGACGTAATATTATAAATAATTTCCGCAATGATTTGCACATCACGTGTTATGTTTGTTAATTTCATGTTTTCGCGTATTTTCGCCAATGTGAAATCGGACACCGGCGAATGGGACCGAACACGACAGTCGGAAGTGAGATTATACATTTGGTTTACATTCTTTTGTAATTATTTTAAAACGGCAAACAAGGTATTTAAAAAAAATAAAAGCAAGTACTTAGCGGTGGTACAAAGGTGATGGAGTGAATATGGATGCGTATACTACCAACAACGTAGATTGGCGAACAGGTGAGGGAAACTCTGTCGTTTGAGCATAAACTGCCGATGCCAAGGTGCCGATTTCATTATTTATTTCGGAGGAGTCTTTCTCATTTAATTTTGAATAGATTTTTTTTTTCTTGGATGAAATGTCGACAGTAACAGACATGCGACATCAAATATTATATAATATTAATAAGGGTTTGCACATTTTACATACAAATTATACGCGATTACACTTAGAGTATATAAAAACAATTGTATTATTGTATTAATATGTAGATTGTATATACTCTAAGCGATTACAGTTGGATAAATTAGAAATTTTGGAAATAAGAAATGTGTTAATAGTAAATTGAATAATATAAACAACGAAGTCCCTTTCACAAATAGTATATAGTAATCTTTTAAATTTGTTTTCATTTTAATAATTAATTATTTATTTGTATCCCATATACATTTATTTATTTTGTTAATGTCTATAGTTCGGTTTTTATTTTTAATACCAACCTATACGTTGTATCTTGATATCTAATTATTAAGAATGTTATAATATTTTCATGGAGGTGTAATGATTTTTCTGGGCTATTCTGCAGTGAGTATCCGCCCTCTGCCAACATTTTGGAGCCCATAGCATCAATAATTAATACATATTAATACAATAATATCCCAGGCGTGTAATTATTAATTATATATTTCCCTTGTTTATAAAATGTTTTATGTTATGCCTATGCTTTTACTATTTTTTTAGTAGAGAAGCGAACATCATTATTTTTACTATTTTTAAACCAAACTAAACGCTTGTTCTATGAAATTAGGAATAACTTGCTAGTCTCCTAGAATGGGGCTCGAACCGCCGACCACTGGATCACAGGCAAGAATCCTAACCCCTCGATGAACTACTTTGTTTCTGCTTTACTTGGACCACGTCGCGTTCTAATATAAGGAGGGTTTTCATTTTTTTTTTCTCAATATTTTTGACCTGAAACTTTTGACTTCTGTTAAGTGTATCATGACAGTAACTTAAATCTAATATTACAAATTGATTCGCATTGATACAAGTCAAATAAAAAGAACCGGATTTTTTCCCAATAATCACACATCAAGTGATGTCATTTCCACAGCGTTCAGTTTACTTTCGCCAAATCTAATAAATAAAACAAATATATCCAAATTTTTCTGTGTCGAATTTATATTATTTTTATTTTCTGTTAACAGGTTGAGGCCATCTTACAACCAATAAAATTCTTTAAATAAAGACATATAATGGATTCTGTAACTTACAGGTCTACAAGATCATTTCTAAATTTAAAAAACGCCCAAATATAAAACAAGCACAGCTCGGAACCATTATTCCTTTGTAGGAATTAAAGCTCTCAATTTATTACCCGAAAAATCAAAACAAATTCAAGATCTTACGTCATTTAAAAATGAAATAAAATTCCCATAAACTTAACACCTTATTATAATTTCAATATCCATGAAATTAAATTATTTGATCACTCCTCCCGTAAGCGCGAGCTTCAGTTCTTTTATGGCGAGTAAAACGTTTTTATTGTATGAATGTATTATACAATAAAAACTGAAATGGTGTACTGTGATATGAATATAATAAATAATAAAAAATAAATAAATTATATTTTTACATGTCAGTGATATAATTGACAGGGCCCTTGGCCAATTATAGGAAACCATAATTTGACAGGAGTAAGAACAGTCGATGTGTGGGTATTGTAGTAATTCCAAGCACCCAGTCAGGTAGTAAATGTGTGTGCGAGTATGTGTGAGAGGTAATGTGTAATGTGTCACTTCGCAAGTTTATCCCAAACACAGTTGGTTAATTGCTCAAAACTTAAACAAAAGTTGTCGAGATCTGCTGATCATGTTATAGGTATCAAAAGCAAGGTTACTTATGGAGTTTTTGCCGTTTTAAATATTGAAAAGACTCTTGTGCACATTTATTTCTCTTGAAATGTAGCTGCTTATTTTGTGAGCCGTCAATGGAATCCGCGTCATCTGTGTAATCAGTTTATCGAGCAGGCTCGATGACGTCTCCGACCGCGTAGTTGCCGATTGCGCCCGCATTATTTGGTCCAACGGGCTGAGGCGCGAGTCGTCTCCCATCCGGGGACCTGCCGGTGACGAGTGGTGGAGCACCTCAGCAGTTACGTAAGTGAAAGCCCTTCCAGCTGACGTATTCGTTACAGTCATCCGACGACCTTGAGTGGAGATACATGAAAAGTAAAAGTTAACCGCGATAAGAACTTTCCAAGTAACGGTTATCTCGAGAGATCATTTTACGACCTTTTAATTAGTAACATAAGGAGGGAAAGCTGTCATTTGATTGATACCTTAACCATAAAATTATAATTATCAAAAAAGTATTTTTGGAGATATTTTTTATTAACAGAAACGAGTTTTGTACGTAATAAACTACTTTTCAACTGAATACTAACCATGTACGCCCTTCGGTTGTAAGCTTCTATCAGGGCCATCCTCTTCTTCCGCGGATGCCCTCTATTTGTGCTGCGTTTCATCATTTCCTCGCTTATAATCCACATGGCTAAACCATCTCAGAGATCCTTTCTTTACTATCACCTTACTCTCACCACCTTTATTAGCCTCACGTGGTTGGATGGAATCTTATAATCGATATTTCACCCGCTTTCCAATGTCCAACCAAAATGAACGCTGAAATTTTGCACACAGACGTATTCTCGATGACAATACATGAATCAATTATTCTATCTTTTACGATACATACAGCATTATATTCGCTTTTAATTCGTTCATTTTCCAAAATGTCGTACAAAGATTTTCCATACATTTCTACCGCATTCAGTCGACTCTTTTGAATACAGAGATTTTTCAATAATTTTTTATGATGAAGTGAAGTGAGTACCTATGTGTGGTGGCGATCTTTTGTTTGATGCTTTCAATGCTATCATTAAATACATCGACACGATCGCTCAATTCATTTAAGAGTTGCACACTACGCGTTATGGGGTGCCTATTCATTACATTCGTTCTGCGTTTTGGGACATGAAATAGCGCGTGACCTCGATTTCGCAAATAATTATTTGATTCAAACAGGGCATAATTCTCAAGCAAGTTCGAAGTGTCAATTATATTTCTTAAAGTTTTGGCCCCCAACATGAGAAGGCTTTCCTGTCTGCGCGACTCGAGGCTAGTTACGTTCCCTCAGCAGTACTTCATGGTGCATGAATGTGGGATATTCTCCTGTTCTGCGCATGATTTAGTTATTTTTTGAACTTGGTAACGGCAAAACCACGCACTGCATACTGTTTTTTTTGAAGTAATCATAATATAGATGATACATCGCCGTAGATGCTTCCGAGATTGACACGTTTCCAACCACAATAATTGGCGAAAAATACTTTATATAGATACAATATCATACGATATTACCAGAAAACTACCAAATAATATAAAACCAGTTTTCTACACGGACAATACAATCGAAAAACAATTGAAAAATAGTAAATCTAAAAATCCTAACAAATTACACTGTAGTGGTATTTATAAACTAGAATGTGGAGATTGTGAGATGTCATATATAGGAAGGACAGGCAGATTAATTGAAAAAAGATTCAAAGAACATAAAAGGTGCCTCACAAATCACAATTTTTCAGAATACGCCAATCACAATATAGAAAATAACCACACTTTCAGCAATACAAAAATACACATCCTACATAAACAGACATACGGCCTTAAACAAAATAATTTAGAAACACTTGAAATTTATAAAAACATAAACACAACAAATAACATAATCAATAATCAAATACAACCCTTCACATCACCCCTTCTTACAATGTTCCCGATCTCCCACCACTTAGATACCCCCTCCACTTCTACCGAATCCACAACACACACACCGGTCAACCATTCCTACATACCTCAGTCTTAATTCACCTGATGAAGGAAACGGACGTTTCCGAAACATGTAGTGAAACAAGTGGCTTAAATATAAGTGGGAAAAAAACAAAGTTGATTGTTTTATTTCATTATTTATACGTTTCCAACCGTTTATATGATAACCTAAAAATTATTTGTCAAAAATATAACTGCTCGCAGAAAAAATAAAATTGATGTAAGAAAATAAAAGTTTCGGTGTATCTCGCCTTAGCGTGATAATGTTTGTATAATATTTTTACCGTACAACAAAAAACATACATTTTGATTCATTTTTGAAGCTGGCAAAGGAAAAAACGCATTACTCGATGCGTATTTAGCGCAATCATAATATAGATTATTATTATAAGAAGCATTACCATTTTCTTTTTATATGTATATTTCATCATTACACACCTATCGGCATGCGGTGACGTAATGTCGGTTCATTTTACGCGTTTCTACATAATATCTTTTATAGGCCGTCGAAATGATTCAACCGTAATTATGTTATACAAGATACGGCTTCCTCGAACCAGCGGCTGACACTGGGCGAGAGCGGCGCGAGTGTCGTCACACCGACGGATGAAATTAGAGGAACCGAGACATTCAGCGAGATCAGCCAATCGTAAAAACAATGCACATAGATTCCTAATTCGTAACTATTGTTATGTAAAGGCGTTATTTGCGGAGTAGACTCGAGAGTGGCTCGATGATCTGGGGGCCACATGAGAGCAAGTACTCTCTTATGGTGGAGAAAGTCCAAAAGAAGTTTCTGAGATATCTCTACATGAGAGAGTACGGGCATTATCCTTGGCTTTACCCAACCGAGTTTCTCCAGGGTATGCTTGGCTACAATAGTTTAGAGACTAGAAGGAATGTGTATTTGATTACACACTTTTATCGATTGTTGCGCGGTATAATCGACAATACTGAAATTATGCAGAGCATTGGTTTATATGTTCCTGATAATTACCTTAGACATCGTCAGCATAGATTGTTTCACATTCCAATATACAGGACCAACCTGCCGATGGTTATGCCTGTTGGAAAAGCTACAGCTATGCTGAACAAGATCGCTTTGGATATTGATATATTCCATGTGTCTGAGGGGGTTTTCCGAAGCAGGATTCTCCTACACCTTTGACCAGATTATACAGGTCACTTCTAATTGTTTAATAATTGTTTAATAATAAATTAGTATTTTAATACACAATATGTATATGTGTGTGTATGTATGTATGTATATGTATATGTGTATGTATGTATACATATGTGTTTATGTATATGTGTATATGGATGTGTATGTATATGTGTATATGTATATTTATAGATGTAAGTTAATAATATGTATGCATTGAATATAATGTTTGTAATGTACATATTATGTAATAAATAAAAATTGAAATTGAAATTGAAATTGAAAATTTAACGTTTTCTTTTCCAGTCGAGTTTTCTCTGCTTTTTCTCACGCAAATAACACTAGCGACTATTTTCGTCTATCTTGAGTCTATCGTCTGTATCGATTGTATTAGAAGGTGGATGTCTTCGAATAGATTGACGCTGAATCCTGAAACATCAAAATAATGTGGACAGCAACATCGAGGAAAGTGCAACTTCTGGATGACTGCCGATGATGCTGCACAACAAGGACCATTATAATTAAACCTTCGTAACAGGAAAAGCTCCTGGAAATCACCGAAGAGAAAGATCTAACCCTTAGAAATCAGATAAACAAAGCTGTCAGCGCTGGCTTCTATGGTTTAAGACAGATCAGGTCTGTAAGAAAATGCCTTCCCTCGGACGCAGCATAGGTCTATAGGTCTACCACATTTAAAAGACCATTCTCTAGTGTTGTCCGGTATGAAAAAAGCGGAGGAAAAGTGGCCTGGCAAGCCCGTATTAGAAGCATCAATATGATATTCCAAATAAATATATATTTCTTGGTTTAGAAAAGGTTACTTACTTACTAGAAATACTCCATTTGTGTTCATTTTTTGCATTGTACAACACACATATTTTTATTTTACACTAAAGCCATGTATTCACTAGGGGACAAATTGTCCCTCAACAGCACGCGCGGCATAGAGTCTACGTGACGTTGCAACGTCGTGCACTGTTCCGCGACCTCGCGCACAACATAGCGCGGCATTTCTACGTGCCGTGGCAACGTTGCCATGCGCATGGTACCCGAGCGTACTCACTGCAACATTCCGCGGAGCGTCAGTACCACGTGGTATATTTACAAGTGAATACGCATGCGCTGTATCTGTCAAGATGACAATGCGGGGAAACGAAATCGTTCTCGAACTCATCGAGCTATATCGATCGAAGATCGAATAGGATGTCCGTCCTTCTTTCTCTTTGCAGTAAATAATATCGCATTCTCCTCTTTTTTCTCCTCTTACTTTTCAATAAACTCATTAACATAAACAGATACGCGGCTATCATCATAACCTCATAAGGCGATATATTTCCGCGACGTCTGGAAAACAATAATTATTTGCAAAAAGGACCTTGTTTTTAAATTTGAAATTGCGACCCAAAAAAACATTTCGAATTGCGCGGAACCCCGTTTTCGCCAAACGAGATACCGCAGCTGTCAACATAAGCTCATCGGGTGACATTTCCGCGACAAGATATGCGAGTCCCGGTGTGTACACGTCAAATGGCCGCGTCATTGTCCCCGAAATATGAGCGTAGATGTTGAAGGGACATGCCGAGCGGAATGTTTCGCGATTTGTCCCCTAGTGAATACATGGCTTAAGCCAGTACAACAAAATAAACATCCAATCAAATCCGCAAACAAAAACCACACACTACTCGGATAGCGTATCGGAATCACTGCTTGAATTTTCACTGCTGTATATTTTCTCGCACTAGTTTCCGTTAATCTTTTCTGTTTAAATAATTAATAATTAAAACTCGTAAGATGATAAAATATCGGTTTATTCGGAAGAACTGAACACAAAATATTTGAAAACGTCATATATTGGCAAAAATTCAAACATACAGAACATCATGAAAAAATGTGTTTGGAAGTTTCTAAAAAATAATAAAATTTGTCATCAAATAAAAATCCATAGTAACCTAGGTAATAATATAATGTTTTGGAAGTATCATGGAAATTTTTTTTCACTACAATAATAATTATTTTCACGTTCGTAACACCGTGTAAACTGGGCTTTTGTTTCTTTTTCTTCTTTTTCTTATGTAGATACGTTTCAGAGATTTAGTTAAGATACATCTCAGTACCGTGTTGAGATTTCGATCTGATTTAAACTCCAAAGACATCGATAAGACGAGCATACGCATTTATTTATTTAATTAATTTTAACAAGGATGCGAATACGTGTCACATCAATATTCTTACTATTTTTGAACACCTGTGCTACGAAAACTAGGATTCAATTGCCGATCTGAAGTGAGGCTCGAACCCGCGACCACTGGACCACTAGGCAAGAACTTACGTTACATAACAAGTGTAAGTTTTGTTAGCGTTCTCACACGACGATCAGCCCAACCTTTGCCAATTCGCTGTTTGCGGAATGATCGACGAGCGATGTTTAGCGGTGGATTATGATGGGATGGAATGTGTCTGTAATAGAAAGTAAAGTATTGAGTAATTCGCTGATTCGTCGCAGTAGACTGCCGGGTCGCCTAATTACTGCAGTTCGCAGTTGCCATAAAATCAATGAACAGTTATTATTCTATTACGTGTTATATTAGATAATGTCCAATGATGTTTTTAGAAATTTTCTCTTGTGAAAATAAATTCCAGCTTCTCTCTTTCCACGAAGGCGAACGAAGAGAGTTTTCCGCAAATGCCTTCTAAATGCCTTATCGTAAATACTCTTTGCTAGAATGCAGCTCTGATAATACCAACGACTTATTTCTAACACACGAGGTCTTTCGAGAAAATAATGTTGTCTTAATTACCGCATTCATTTAGTTGAATTCAAAGACAACTAAAATTAGGTACTACCAGTTTTATCTGCCACAATACCCCGAACTAAAATGTCGTTATATCCAAACTTCTTACATACTATCGTGTATATGTACAGAAAATATTTCATTTTTGATACTATAAGTATAAGTCTGGCGGTCGTTGGTTCTTAGGGCCGGTTGTTTCAAGTTGGATTAAAGTAGGTAAGCGTTCGGTTAATATTTACGAAAACGGATCGTCTGATTGGTGGAGAACGCAAAAATCTATGATTTAAACGCTTACTTTAATCCAACTTGAAACAACCGGCCCTTTATGTCTATTACAACATGCATTTCGTTTAATGTATAACCATTAATATAAGGTTAACTAACTTACTGTCAGGCCATGTTCGCAGGGGTAGCTAGAGAGGATGGAGCGCCATCCACTTTTGTCCTGACACACAACTCTCACCTCATTCACATTCATATATCTTCGCATGTAAGCACGATGATTGCTCCTAACAGGACCATCTTCCAGTATCTGGTTAACCCGGTTATGCCAAGTCTTCCGAGGCCGCTTTTTCTAGCTCCACGCAGTCAACACATTTTTTTTTAAATAACACAATTACAGAATACTCGGTAGAAAATATATTACTTGCCAGCTTACCTGCGCGGCTTCGCGAGCCTAGATTTTAAGTAACTTTTAGTAATATTTTATCAATTTGTGTATTAACCTTAACATATAGATATATGTCGTCGCGGAATTTTCATATAACTTTTTGAACTTTTGAAATTTTACGAACACTGCTAGACAAAGTTCGAAATGAGCACGTAGGAGGTAGCTTTAAAATCGTCCCAATTAAAGCCAAAACCAAAGAGATACGTCTACGATGATATGGTCACGTCCAGAGACGCCCAGAAGACCGTATATATTATTAATTTTTATAATGCAACAGTCGACTTAAGACATTTTCTATCGAAGCATAAATATGAACAATTTGATTGGATTCGGTCGCATTATTTTTGACAACTCTTGTTTTATTTTTTTAACACCTGCTGTCATCACTTCGGTACAGTTAGCGGAAGAGGCGAGGCGGTGAGGTGTTAATTGCGTTGAAAATCATAGCGTGGTGTTGCCTCAAATTGGTGCCAAATCGTCAGCCTGACACACTTGGTTTGAGGCTAATAATATAATGGCGCCACCGAGAAGAAGTGCGGTCGTTACGTAACCCCAGACGACTAACGGCAGTTGTTATTGTCTGTTTGCGAATTTCACATCTCACAACACACTAATTACTTCATTTTAATATTATGGTGTGTTACGAAATCAATGTAATCTGTTTGTCACATGCATAATAAACAGATGATCTACTCGAAATTTCTACCACATTGCCACGAGAGTCTAAAAAAGTGTAACTACGCATTGTTAACTCGTAAAAACGTAACTTGTGACTTTTTTATTTATTTTATTTTTTATTAGGTACTATTTAGATACAATTTGTACGTGTTTAATATAATAATATGTATGTATAATGAAATTGTTGATATTATTGTTCTTAGCCTCTCACAGTTCACTCTTAGTTCCTCACTAGGGGTTCCTGTGCTGAGGCGAACTGGTTTATACTTATTTATTTTCTATTTTTAAATTACTGCGAAGTTTTCAATACTCCTAATTTATCTGCATCGACTTGTTTTAGCTATGTTTTTATCTTTTTTTTGAACTCTTCAATCTTTTCAATATTTTTGAAGGTTGGGGGAAGGATATTGTAGAGTTTTGTTGCAAAATAGATATAGCTTCTTTGGCCAAAAGTTGTGTTGTAAGTAATATTTCTATTTACCATTTTACTGCCTCTCGTATTATATGCCGGTGTTCTATTGTTTTGTTTTGTTTGTAAATTGGTGTAAGAAAATACTCTTGGCATATGTTTGGTTTATGCTCGGTACGTCAAAACATTTAAAGATCTCTTTGAGGGCGTTCTGATTGGAAGTTTTAAAATGATTTTTATAATGCTCTTTTGCGATATATTACTTGGTTAAGTTGAAATTGTATTTTTCTATGATATAAACATTAAAAAAAATGTTGTACCAATTTTTTATTGTAACTGTAATGTCGGTAGGTATGGGTAATTTGACAGATTGCGGGGTTTCGTGTGAGCTAATTTTTTTTGGTCGTTATAAAATGTGCTCAATGATTCGTAATTGATGTCATCATCAATAACCAATGAATGGGGTTGAAGGAGTCGACATCCTCGGCTCAGCCGAGAGATAAATGGGGTGTCAACAGAATGACACGTGTCAGATTTCCACGGCTCAGCCGAGAGATAAATGGGGTGTCAACAGAATGACACGTGTCAGATTTACACGGCTCAGCCGAGAGATAAATGGGGTGTCAACAGAATGACACGTGTCAGATTTACACGGCTCAGCCGAGAGATAAATGGGGTGTCAACAGAACGACACGTGTCAGATTTCCACGTTCGCTGTTATTGTTATTACGTTGTTTTAGACAAATAAAGGGAGTGATTCTTTGAGACCCGAAGAAGTATTATTTCAATCATACCCGTTCGGACAGGATATAACAGTAACGAAATGGAAAAAGATATAAGTACAGAATCCCTCGAATCCCTCAATGACGACAGTAACATCTGTACCTCTAGGACCTTCCACTACATTCTGGAACACACTACCGCGCTCTGAAATTAGCTACATCATTCGAGAAAAGCCTGATTCAACCGAGAAGCGACGAGAACCTTCTAGATAGTATGAAAATATCAGCATTTTCGGGTATAAATATGGCGTCGGCTGCGGCGCAGGAGTTGTCGTTTGACAGTTCGTTCATTACGAAATTAGCCGTGAAGTACGCGCAAGACGAAGCGCAGTATGGCTAATCGTGAGAGAATCCAAGCGATAAATAAAGTGAATAATCGAGTAAGTAAGATTAATACGAGCGAGAATTGAGAACGGAATGATAAATACGTATTACCCAGCGATAATAAAGTGTTTATTTACGAATAATATACTACGAAACAGTGTAATTTAAAGGATAGCCTTAAGTTTAATTCGTTTTAAGTGACTTTGAACATTGAACAGTTCATTAATCATTAATTAATAAATCGCTAATTCATTTCCAGTGTTTGCATTCATTCCTACCGCAGCCACGACACATGACAATTTTATGTTTTTTTTATATTATGTTAAAAGTTTTAGTTTAAAATGGTACATTATTCTGATTTAAACAATTAAAAAAATGTGTGTTATGCTATGCTTATTAAGCTTGAACTGTTAATATGTACTTGCTTTCTACTTTATATTATTACTTTCTTTTTGTTTGTGTTTCTTAGGCGTTCATTGTATAAGCACATTGTTTGAAGTGTTCATTATTTAAGGTATATTTTGTACACATTTCAATACAAATACGCTACTGATTTTCGACACGACCATGTCATTTACATGCATTGTTAAATCTTTTGTAGAACTATCTTACTTTTTTTTGTTTTTATTGTAAAATTGACATCAATAACTTAAGGGCGTTCATAAATAATAAATAATAAAACAATTATCGAGGCATCTCAAACAGTCGACACGAATCTGAATCAAATACACTATTTATGGAGAGTCTATAAAACACTAAAAATATGGAGAAACTAGTCAAACGTTCGCGAAATCGATATTTACGTACGAAAAAGAGGACGAGCGCGCGCGAGAGTTAATTTTGACGTTTAGCGGAAGTCACAGTTAAAGCGACAACGACAACGAAAGCGCAAATTATAATCAGCCGGTTAAGAAGTACCTTAGTGCCTACTGGCGAGCGGAATATTCTCGATAGTGATCGATGCGATAGAAACAGCGTAATAAAAGTGTTCCACAGATGAGGAACGTGAATTAGTGCGAACCTACGTGAAATTGACTACTGAAAATTGGTGTAAATTTAAAAACGGTGCCCCGTTTAAATTCAGTGACTTTGCGTAATAAATAAAATTTTCAATTGTATTTAGTACTCCATCTGCTTCACACAGCCAATATTATTAATGATTGATATGGTTGTTTGTGACGCAGCAAGATAATTTTAACAATATTTTTACATGAAGGTATGTTCTAAGCACATAGTTACTGAATGTTGTCCTCAGTGGGATGATTAATTAAAGCCATGTATTCACTAGGGGACAAATTGTCCCTCAACAGCACGCGCGGCATAGAGTCTACGTGACGTTGCAACGTCGTGCACTGTTCCGCGACCTCGCGCACAACATAGCGCGGCATTTCTACGTGCCGTGGCAACGTTGCCTTGCGCACGCGTATATCCCGGCACGACTCACTGACAAAATCTATTCCGCGGAGCGGCAGTACCATAAACGTGCTATGTTATACAGTGTAATACGCAAATAGTCGCTGTTTTTAAACAACACTGTCAAGATTACAATGCGGGGAAACGAATCAGTGGTCTCGAAAACTCTTCATCGAAGCTATATACCGGTCAAGCGAAGATCGCATAGAATGTCCGTCCTTTCTTATCTCCTTCCTCTTTGCAGTAATAATTTCGCATTCCTTCTTATTTCTCCTCCTAACTTTTTTCGATAATACTCATTAACATAAACCACATCGACGCGGCTATCATCATAACCTCATAGGGCGATATATTTCCGCAACGTCTGGAAAACAATAATTATTTGCAAAAAGGACCTTGTTTTTAATAATATTCAATTTACTACAGTAAAACCTCGTTAATTTGAAATTGCGACCCAAAAAACATTTCGAATTGCGCGGAACCCCGTTTTCGCCAAATGAGATACCGCAGCTGTCAACATAACCTCATCGGGTGACATTTCCGCGACAAGATATGCGAGTCCCGGTGTGTACACGTCAAATGACCGCGTCATTGTCCCCGAAACATGAGCGTAGATGTTGATGCGACATGTCGAGCGGAATGTTTCGCGATTTGTCCCCTAGTGAATACATGGCTTAAGAGGAAAGGCAGTTGACACACAACCCTCGCCTCGTCCACATTCATATATCTCGGCGTAATTGCTCGACATTTGTTGAGGCTCCTAATAGGACCACCCTCCGGTATCTGGTTGGTCTGGTCATGCAACGACTTCTGTCGTCCTCTCTTTCTAGTGCCGTCTACGCTTGCGTCATATATTTTCTTATCACTCTTTCCTAATACGAGTACATTCGCTCAACATGCCCAAATTATCTGAGCTACCCTTTTTTGATTCTATATACTGTGCTGAGATCAGCTTTATGTACAATCTTTCCTTACATCTTCAGTCTCAACTCTATCATTAATGGATTTGCCACACATGCGTCTATCAGACTTTATAAAAAGAATCAATCAAGGACGATCTTTATAAAAAAATATATATTTAGAGACGCGTACAGTGAGAGCATCGCAGCATGATATTTATGTAGGTATATAATTTGAAAAAAAGCCTAATTTAAAGACAGACCTCGTAATATTCCTGTTAGGAACACGATATTACGAACGTATGAACGAGGAAAGGATGGTTAAGAAAATATATGAGGCGAATGTTGAAGGCAACAGGAATAGAGGGCGTCCGCGAAAGACCTGGCACGATCAGGTACTACAAGTATTTGAGGATGGCCCTGTTAAAAGCCGCAACAATCGTAGAACGTGTATGAGAAGATGTATAAATGTGGCCGAAGCAAAAGTGGTGTGCCAGGATAGAAGAGTGTGGCGTTCAATCCTCTCTGCCTACCCCTGCAGGGAAACGGCGTGATGGTTAGTTAGTTAGTTAGTTAGGAATACGATCATGTTGTTCATATTTTAATATGTTGCTAACTGTAACCCATCAAAAATGACGGACTCTTACATGTCGGCTCCTTAAGAATAAATATTTATTTATTAAAAAAAGAAGGAAAAAGTTTTTATACTACAAAGAAGTTACAGACGTTACACGAAGTTACGACGGACGGACAGACAGCGAAATTATTATAATTGGGATAGTATTCTGTCATATAAATATATTATTTCGATGTTTTTTCCAAAATATATGTCTGCGTTAAAGTCATGCTTCAATGTACGCACTGCACGCGCCTGATATACCTATTTAGTGTTAGTTATGTATAAAATACTTGTACTGTAATTTTTGTAACTTAATATTTATTTGTCTATTCTTACTTATTTAATCTAATGTCTACACTAACGATTACATTAACAATAGATATGTACATATGTGACAATTCCCCCCAGTTTTAAACACGAGAATATATTCTCATTTAAAAGTTGGCAAGCGTGTAATATAAATGTGTATTAATTATATTATATTGAAAACAGCCACTCTTAAGTCTGTACATTTACCAAATAAATTTAATAATAAAAAAAAATTAGGGAATGCAATCTCGGTACACCGAGATCTCGCATCAATTTTGCGAGATCAATCTCGAATCAAAATTTGTGCGACATCTCGCGAGATTTTCGAGATCAAGATTAACACTAACTATTTTTTTACTGAAGAGGAACATGCGATCTTACCTGGATTAGAACAAGCGTTTGAACCAGTAAAACTAACCGTCGAAGTTTTATGTCGTCGAGAAATCGAACCTAAGAACTACTGAACACACTTTACTTAATTAGAAATTTTAGGAGATTTAGGAAATTAGAAAATCTAAAAATGATTCAATAATAAAATTGGTTACACTGCGGCCACTGTATGATGGCACTTTTGACGTTTAGACTTACATGAAGTTTCGTAATTAACGACACCTAAACATTGGAGGACAAATGCTATACTTTATTGCGCGAACACCAGAGTAGTGATGTCCATCAACATTCAATATGGAATGAACGAAATGATTCAAAATGTTATAGGATATTGATTGCCTGTATAATATGCGTAGAATACGCAGAATAAGTATCCAAAATAACACAACAAATCTGACAGATCGATTGTGCCCTCTAAATATGATCTTTTTCTATGGCTTTATTAGAGGGCAAAGAAAACGGCTACAAAACAATGCAATATTTAAGTTTGATGAAATATTTAATTATTTATAGATTATAGATAATTATAGATAATTAATTATAGAAGGCTGCTATATTGATGGAATTAATGTAAATGACCTGCCTCGAAGAGGCGAGGAAGCAAAAATACATAAGTATTTTTAAATGTGCCAAATGAATCCTTTTATGTGATATTTTAAAGTAGAAATTAAAATAAATAATGTTTTATCTGAGCCATCATATGGGAGAGTAAATATCTTGGGAGCCCTGCAAAACTCGGGGGCCGCGCCGACCGTTACAAGTCACGCGGGCCAGTGGAAAAAACCCGGCGCCGCCACGGCGGCCCCGGGCGGCTGGGTAGGCCGCCATACGATATTTTTGAACTCAGATTACGGACGTTACAGACGTCCTAGCGAACTGAAATTTTTTTTATCGTGTTCCTCATGTGAACATCTATGGGAATGATATGTTTTTACATATGGGAAATTGCGCGGGCGCACTTAGTTTGTTGCGGCCCGCTTTGGATGCCTATTACGCAATTAATATTTATCTGACATACTTGGTTGAGATCTATCTAATGGTATAACTTAGAATCTCGTAAAATCATGTTTACTATTTTTAACCGAATTAAATGTGAATTAATTCTTGAAAATTTTTTCGACTGAATTATTTCGTTAATGATTTTAAGTGTGTCACAACACTATTACGATCTGTCAAAAATGCCATCTTAAGATGGCTCGAGTATAAATCTTGGAGAAAACGTATATACGAACCATATGTTTTCCGAGTATGAAAAATCCGCAACTATTTACAGTTACCTAAATATGTCTAACGACCGTAATAACAACCTTAACTCTTTAAAAACGTATATCTGTGCTTCTTACGAAGTTACTTTAAAAGACACGCATATAAATCAAACATATTAATTTTTTAAAGTAACATCATTGTTATTGTTGATTATAATTTATAATTTCATTCAATTGCTTATTTCGTCGATTATTTCTTAAAAATTGCTTTAATTACCGTTTGAAATACAGCGACACTAAAATTATTTTATATATTCAAGAACACATTCATATTTGTGAAGTTGTAATTTTTCAGAACAAAGTTCTGTGAAATTTTTATTTATCTCTATAACAAAAAGTAAGTACTATTATATTATAACTTGTAAAATAAAAATAATTATTAAAATTTAATTTCTTCTTCAAAGGTAGCAAATTTGTTTTGTGGTAACATAATTATAATTAATATAAATTAACTTTGTTTAAACCACTTATTTATTGAAAAAAAATCAACATGTTTCAAAGCCAATGGCTTCTTCATCAGGAAAACAATTTTTTTTTTGTTTTCCAGATGAAGAAGCCATTGGCTTTGAAACATGTTGATTTTTTTTCAATAAATAAGTGGTTTAAACAAAGTTAATTTATATTAATTATAATTTAATTGATTGTATGCGAAATCTCGCCAATATAAAGATCTCGCGAGATTGATATTATTGATCTCGCGAGATTGATATTATTGATCTCGCGAGATCCAGACTTGGCTAAAATCACACCAGATTACATTCCCGACTGTGTATGTAATAGCCCACCAGGGTTTTAATATAATAATAAATAAGTAAATAAATTCAAAAATATAAAATTAAAAACTAACAATTGATAATTTTGCATTTAAATTTCGCCTTCGGTGAAGTCACCTGCGTCGTTGGCAATATTTAATACGGCGATTTAAAATGATTAGCCAATTTTATACTCTCGCAATTCCACTGCAATTGTATGAATTGCTAAAACGCAGATTACGAGGCAGAATGCGAATGTGATTATTATAAAAGGTTTATTGCCAACAGTACGTGCTTTCACCGTTCAGTGCTGGGGGTCTACCGAAGTAGGCTAGGTGCATGAATGCGTCTTCAGTCTCACACAGTTTCCGCTGCCCGGCTGCAGGGCTCGGTACCTGCATTCGGGCTAGTTTAATCCGTTAATCAAATTTTAGTAAAATTTTACCGACGGCCGATACCGACAGTCGAACCACCAGTTTACCGTCCGTTAGTTGAAACTGACAGAAGTATGACAGATTGACGTATTATTTTTTAAGGTTAGGTCCGCTGTCAATTTGCGTTTAATGCTGTTTGTTTAATATGTACATATATACCGTGCTGACTGTAGCTACATTTTCAAGGAAAAATGTTTTCACATAACGATGTCGAGCTATTATTGTATTCAAGTTCGTCGGATAAAGAACAAACTCGACGACAAAGAATGTTCAATATACGAGTAGATTATTTTAATATTTTAGATGACGCAGATTTTATCTACCGCTTTCGCTTGTCAAAAAGGTCTGCTCAAGAGCTTATATGAGCTTCTAGAAGATATTGGGAAAAGGCGCATCAGTAGGAATCTGACATTATCACCAACTACAAAATTGCTTGTTGCCTCGAGATTCTATGCTCTAGGATCAATATTATTAGGTGCTCAGACTAAGTTGGGGTTTTAAAGGCTATTACCAATGTAGTGTTGTGGGAAGTATCCCAAAAATCTGATGCGAGCGAGAAATTTTAGACAGAAAAGGATGTAATTCGCCTTTGACAGCTATAAAATCATAGACAAGAGCAGTGCGATATTGCGATACTTACGGACGTTAAAAAAAGTTTTATAAGACGAGCATCGGTAACATTTATAAACGAACGGCCATCCGTTAGTATATTGTCGATTGACTAACGGAAATTTGGTCTTTCGTTTATAAGACCGGCCCTCAGTAATGTACAACATCACAGTTATGTACAATACTATTCGTGTTTTTAAAATATTTTTTATCATAATCTATAAACACATCTATTATAACAGGAATCTTCCAAAATTGTATTAGCAGTTTGTACCCAAGAATACATTACAGTATATTTCAGACTGCGTTTCTTAGCGGTCCTTAAATAATATGTACTTACTTACTTACCATCGCGTCGTTTCCCCGTGGCGGTAGGCAGAGAGGATATACTCTTCAGCCCTGACATACAACTCTCGCCTCATCCACATTCATACATCTTCGCATGCAAGCTCGATGGTTGTTAATCTGGTCATGCCACGTCTTCCGCGGTCGCCCTCTCTTCCTGGCGCCGTCAACACTTGCATTATATATCTTTCTTACCATTCTTTCCTCGTTCATTCGCTCAAAATGCCCACACCACCTGAGCGATTCTGTTTTAATTCTATGAATTATGCTACTATCAGCTTTCCATTCCTTCCTAATATCTTCATTCTCTACTCTATCATAAATGGATTTGTCACGCATGCGTCTAAGGGATCTTATTTCCACTGCATTCAGTCTACTTTCTTTCCTCTTCGTGTCGCATGTTTGTATTAGTGTCTTGAATGTGTTCTTCTCGTGTACTTCCAGTGTCAATTTATAATAATAATAATAATAATAATAATAATAATAATAATAATAATAATTGGATAATTTGTATAGCGCCGTTTTCGCGAATACTCACCTCAAGGGCGCTTATACTGAAGTTGTTTTTGCATCGGTAAGATTTTAAACATTTGTTGTTTTTTATTTGCGATAATGTTAATTATTCTTATTTGTAGTTGTTGTCTAAATATTACAGAAACGTCAGTCCATAACTGTTTAAGTCGTAGTTTATTCGTTGCCAGTTGCCAAGCTCTGGATATGGAATACTCGCGCGTCCCCTATGTTCCCGCGGTCGACACACACAGTCCAGAACCTTCCATCCTACTCGCGCACACACACACACACACACAAACATCATATTGAGATGCTTTACAATGAACATAGGTACAGTTGCCGGCAAACTTCATGAAATTCTTTGGCTTTGGGATGCGCAGAAGACGAAATTTGGGTCTCGTTGGTAGAAAGGTAGATGCGCAAACGTCCCCCCACTACGCCGCAGAATTTCAAGATGTTTGCCGGCTACTGTACACGATTCATCACGGGACAGCGATTACTCAAAACGGACGTAAATACAAATTATTTTTTAATTAAGGTCAAATAACTTTTTAATTAAAGTCAAAACACTTTATTAGATACGAGATCTACATACTTCGAGAACAATGTTCTCTTCTTCAGAATGAGCTGTATTAATGTTGAAATATAGATTAACATTAGAAGAGGGTCAAAGTAAAGAAAAGAGCTCACGCGGTCATAAGCCCTGGGCCACTCTATAAAGTCTTTCATACACGTTTTCTATATTTTAGACTTCTATAATTTATCTTCGTTAATAATTAAACATCTGTGGACAAAACCCAGTAATTGTTTTCTCAGAACAAAAATATAAAAATATTATTAGAACTGGTCTATAAAAGGAGTTAAAAATTTGAAAATGATAATTTTCAAATTTTTAACTCCTTTTAGAATATCATATATACATTAAAAATAATATTGCTTATACGATAAAATTGTACATAGGCAACCTTATAAAGACTTCTATATATGTTTCCCATATAAATAGCTTCTTCCCTGTGAGACATCTATTATTTATATTAATTAAAGGATAGAGTTGGAAGAGTTAATAAGGGAATTACATAATCATTAGAAGAGGAAAAGTAAAATAATTCAATAGAGTATATTCAATTCCACTTAACATATGTGGGGTATAAAAGCAAAGGCAGCAATATGCAAAAAAATAAAGAAATGTTTTGAATCCAGTCACCGAAGATTATTTACTTAAAATGTATTGAAATTTCATGTATCTATCCGATTCAAACAAAATCGTGTTTCCTATAAATTTATAGGTTTATATGTTTCCTACAAAATCTCAAAGGCAGTACATTATAAATTAGTAATCCTCGATGATTGCATTAATTTTTTTTTTGGATATTGCTGCCTTTGCTTTTATACCCCACATATGAAGCCCAACATTTTTAAAGATTTTTCTTGAATGAAATGAATGAAAAAAAAATCTATACCCTTTAAAAATCCATTATCACTAATTTTTTATACTTATAATTTATTAATTCGTAGCAATCTGGAATTCGGGCGTTTGGTCACCTGATTACACGACTTAGGTCCGCTTGTTTCAAGTTGGATTAAAATAAAAGTTCGTTTAAAGCGTAGATTTTTACGGAAACGGATCATTTTATTGGTGGAGAACTCAAAAATCTATGCTTTAAACGAACTTTTACCTTAATCCAACTTGAAACAACCGGCCCTTATAGAAATATGATTGAATATCACAGCTAAAAATCCTTCTTACGCTTACATTTAAGTGCAACCTACGCAGTTGTTACTCTGAAATGTTATGATGAGCGCTTAGAATATTAGATTTTTTTGAAATAGAGATGCGAATACGGGATATGTGTCGCATCGATATTATTACTATTTTCAAATTAAGCGAAACGCTTGTGCTATGAAAATAGGACAAAATTGCTGGTGTCCTGGAATGGGGCTCGAACCACCGACCTCCAGATCACTAGTCGAGCGTCAGGGCCACTACACCAACAAGCTACTCGCTCAATAAATGCTGACCTAATGTATTTGTATAATACAATTCGTGGTAATATTGATGCATTTTATCTAGAAAACATACCGTTTGTTGTGGATAGATATTTATTTAAAAAATTGAGTTTTTTTAAAATCGTTTAATGACATTTTATGGACACTTGAATGTGTATCGCAAAATATATATGATGAACGATAAACAATGTTAGGGAAGGCTATCTTAAAATAAACGGTTGCACTGTGTCTGGGAACGTTACTGCTAATTAGTAAAACAATTCTCTCAGTATATATAGTACGGGTAAAAGTTTAACTCCGTGGTTCATAAATTCGTATATTCGTGTATGGACAGTGAAATGTGAAAGTGTGTTAATGTGTAAATTCGTATATTCGTGTATGGACAGTGAAATGTGAAAGTGTGTTAATGTGCGCAGTTCAGGCGCGGCCTTATTTTGCAAAAATCTTTTGCGAAACCTTCTACTTTATTTGACCTTTCAATTTTTGCTAAATTACGAATCTTTTGACATTTGAAACTACTACACGAACTTCTTCAATAAATGCAAAATGATTTCGTGGTGACATTATTAACATAATTAACAATATTTTTTTTTTGTTTATAGTACTAATTTGGCGAAAACACCAACATGTTTTATAGGACCATTGGCCCCGAAATTTGTAGGTATTTTCAGCAAATCGGTGGTGTAAACAAAGTATATTCTTGTTAATTATACTACATAAACCTTTATTTTATATGTGAAAGCACTTTATATCACAATTAGAAATAGAAAAAATCCACAAGGCAAATCCCAATTGTAATAATTTTGTTATCTGACCGTCCGTCTGTCTGTCTATCTGTCCCCGTAACTTCTTTTATAAAAACTTTTTTTTATTCTTTATTTTTTTTATTTTTTATAAATGAATAAATAATTAACGATAAATTATAGAAGTCTCACAGAGACGAAGCTAATTTATATATGAGAAAAGTGGATGGAAGTCTTTCATACGATGGCTCAGGGCTCACAACCTGTATGGGCTGGCTTAAGTGATCACTCTTCACAATGCAACGTTCACCAATTCCATCGTAAGAACATACGCATATTATCAAATTTTTAAAGTTGTAATATATGTTCGAATCAAGAACCTTTCGTATATTACTATGATCTCTGATAGTCATTTTTGACAGGTTATATCTAGTGGAATAAATAAGATTCGAAGTGAGTGAAAATTAATTGTTTTTGTTCAAATTTAGCACCTTTACACGTCGTCCCACTTGAAAACCAATGTCGCGAAATGACGCTTCTTGGATATTTGAGTTCAAACATTTTTCGAAATTCTTTACATTACAAACTAAGTCGTTGTTTCTTTTCTGCCTCCCTGCGAGGTAACCATGACACAGAACTCTTCTATCCTGGCACACCACCTCTGTTTTCGTCCACTTTCATACATTTTCTCAAGGAATTCCTTCGGTTACTGAACAGGGAACTTTTTAACAGGGACGTCCTATAATATTTGGTTTATCTGATCATACCTTTCGCGGGTTCCTTCTATTCCTGTTGCCTTTAGATGCTTACAGTCGGTAAATTGGTATAAGAGTATAATCTATACTAATATATGCAGAGGTAAAGTTTGTAAGTTTGGATGTAGAAGGTAATCTCCGAAACTACTCATCCGATTTTAAAAACTAATTTTCAGGATGGCCATAGGCTAATATTATGCCGTTAAAATAAAAGGACTTTTCGTGGTGATCTATTTTACAAAAGTCGACGAAAAAATGATTGAGCGATGCGTTTTTTACGAACGCTGCCTAACGGTGAGAGATATTTAAATACTTTCTATACAGAAGTAGTAGAACTCAAGAATTCTATAAAAAAGTCCGGAATGCCGTATTATATCTATATGTTAAGGTTAATACGCAAATTGATAAATTATGACTAAAAGTTACTAAAAATCTACGCGTGCGAAGCCGCGTGGGTAAGCTAGTGTTTAATATAGGAGTAGCTTGTTCGTCTTGTGGTTGGGACACTCGCCTCGTGATCCAAAGGTCGCGGGTTTGAATCTCAGCCCAGACTAGCAAGTTAGTCCTATTTTCATAGCACAAGCGTTTAGCTAGGTTTGAAAATAGTAAGAATATTGATGTGACACGTATTCCGTGTTCGCATCTCTATTTTAAAAAAAAAATATATATATATATTTAAACATGTATATTGAATAAAAAACCTATTTATCTGACAGTTATGACGAAATCGGAATAATATGGTAAAAATTGTGATAGAAATGTTATGAGATACATATTTTATTATTTTTTCTTCTTATACTAGAGCAGAGTTAGTCGCCTCTTGTGGCGTGGACCCGCAGCTGTCTTTCCGTCTTTTGGGGGTCTTCCAGGCATCCTTCTTCCCATGTAGAGTCCCCACAAGGTCTGGTAGTCTTTGGGAGTCCATTTTTTTCATATGGTCTCTCCGATATCTCCCTGCTTTGCTGTTGGTCTCTCCGATATCTCCGATATCCCCTGACAACATTTTGAATATCACACATTTTTCTGGTCGTGGTATTTCTCATTCTATCGCGTTGCTTTTGTGATGTTGCCTGTTATTTTTTGTTGAGGGTTTTCATATCTGTGATCCAAATAAGTGATTTTGTGCTAACTATGTTAGCTCTTGTTTCGATGCCGTAGGTCATTATTAGTGTGACGTAGGTTTTATAGATTGGAACATTACATTTCAGTTGCATATTATTTTAATCAGACATCCTGATACAACCGAAGCTTTCGTCGCCTTTTTCCTCTTCTTTTCACCTCTTCAAGAATATTACTATTGCTCTGCTGCTGTTTATGCAATTGTTTTTATTGATTGACGATTTATTGAACTTCATATCAATGCTCCTTCCTATTTTACTTATTTCAGAGATACTCACTGAAGTGAATATTTGCCTACGTCGAATTATATTCGCCCTACCTTCACGTCTGCGAGTTTTATATAGCTGGCAAGTAAATTTGTAGTACTATTGCGGGTTTATTCGAAAGGTCTTATTTTTGGTGAAAACTGCTGCGCGCACTTCTCTTACAGAAGCCAACTGTTACTAATTTCACACTTACTGACATAATGTTTTGTGTGTCTTCAACTGTCGATTTACTTTGACAATCATCTGCTAATTAATTGGCGTATTTTAAATTGATTATTACATTTATTTGAATTCATTGATTATTAGTTTACGGTCATTTATAAAGAAAGTTCGTTAAACGTAAGTTTTTCAACGCTTTATATGCATTATGAATACGTTTTTGAATTATGAAATTTTTTGGTTGTTTATCATTTTCTCAAAGTCATCATTTTTCGGTAACAATGTGACCTAAGTTTATGCCAACTGCACGCCACTGTTGTTGATGGATGAACCGATGTGAATAGATCCGACGCTTATTAACTCCATGATGAATATGCCTATTAACTTATGTTATATATGTTATATCATATAAAGTTGTATCATTTCCTTACTTCTTTACGAGCGCCGACTATTTCCTCTTTGGAGAATGTAACCTTCAGATGTGACACAATGTGTCTTGTTCCACTTTTGCCCGCCTGATGCAAGTTGTTATTTGATATTTTGAAACCGACCGTTTTCATATATCATAATAATATTTTTTAAATATAATTTCGAAACTACTTTTCTAGCTCGCTTAAGATCTTAAAGAAGAATGAAAAAGTCACTACATCCCTTGAGGCAGCGGTGCCAAAGTGGTGGTCCGCGAGAAAATTTTTCCAAGTACCTATATTTAACACAAAAAAATCTTTTTAGTGGTCCGCGGGATTTAAAATTATGAATTTAGTGGACCGCGAGGTCTTAAATTTTGGCGACCGCCGCCTTAACAGGTTTCACCAAAAAATTGATATAAATTTTTATAAAATACGTACAATTAGCTGAGGTATATCAATTTGAAGCTAGCGTGGTAGGTGTATTTTTTAAACGAATTTCATTACTCTTCTGCGTTACTCTCGAAATTACCTTTTTCAGATTACTGGATAAAATATCTCAAAAAGATTTTTTCAATACAATTCGTCGCTTGCTAATTTTGAGAAAAATTACAAAAATTAAAAATGCTACATTATAGACTTTATACACCATATAACAAGAAAATAATAATTAATTTTTTCATTTCATCCAAACCCGAAACGATTATGTCAGCCAGCTGCGTGTGACACGAAGAAGGAAACATAAAAAGAAAAAAGAAGAAAACATAAGAAAAAAGTCCATTTGCGGGATTTTTTAAAATCTTTTTGGATATTGCTGCCTTTGTTTTTATACCCCTCATAAGATATAAGATATGAATTAGGCATATCGCTCATGATAAAACAATAACTCGTAAGCCACTTAATACAAATTTTACAGGGGAGATAAAGCACTGTATAATACCTAGATTCTTTACAATAAATGGGATCCGATGAATTGCTTTAATCGAATAAAAGACAAATAATTGTTTTTAAGGTACAAGCTTTGTCAGATTACGTAACCACACATTTTGAAGACAAATACAAAAAGAAAAAAGATTTTGACAAAATTGTGGTATGCAAAATATTGTTTTATCATGAGCCATATTCTTTTTTATGTTATGCTTTTAATAAGCTAGCTCTCTTTGTCTGTTTGTTGTGGCGGAATCTTAAAATGGATTTTTCACCAACTTCTCGATTAGGTAGAGCTCTGAAACATTCAATATTTACGTAAAGTGGAAGATCATACATTATTAAACCATTTTGGACATAATTGAGTCATTATTTCGATTAAAATAAATAATTTTCCATTATTATCGAATATTAAAATTGCCCACGTAGCTTCGAGATTTATCAACATTGATATGGAAAAAATGTTCCGATTTCAAATTTTTATATTTTCAACTTTGACCTTAGGCGTCGGAACTAAATGTCTCATTCGATGAATTGGGGTAGCGTTGGATTTAGGCGTCTGATACACATGCTTCTTTAGTGGCACGTGAGCATGCGCAGTATCGACTTTGACAGTGGCATGCTTATTAGTGGCATGTGTGTACGCACATTGCTAGAAATGAGCATGCCACCTAGTGGCATGCTCAAAAATCAACCGCCGGTTGATTTATAAGCATGCCACTGTCATTCACCATAGAGAAGGGGTATCTTTGGAGTGTGAACAGACTTGCTTATTTATGAGCATGCTCATGTCATTCGCGGGCTTCGCGGCTAGTATTATCGATGCGATCTTCTCAGTCCGCGACAGATGAAACAAATATGGCGCGTCGGGGAGATGATAAAACATTACTTTTCGTGAATTATTATAAGAATCACGAATGTCTGTGGAATTCTCGGTCACCGTTGTGTAAAAATAATATAGTGAGAAATAATGTTTACGAAACTTTATTAATAGGCATGAATGATTCAAATCTTACAATAAAAATTATATAAACTAAAATCAAAAATGTGCGGTTGGAAACTCGGGAACTTTTTTGATTTATTGGTTCACTTGAATTTTCTATTTCAGTTTGCAAAGTTTCCATTTTGAACAAGAGCGTCTCTATTCTATGACAAGAGCATGCCACTAATAAGCATGTGTGTTTGATTGTTAGCTTTGGGCATGCTTATTTATGAGCATGCCACTAATAAGCATGCCAGTAATGAGCAAGTGTGTACAGTTGTTAGGGCATGCTTATTAGTGGCATGCTCATTAGCATGCCAGTAAAGAAGCATGTGTATCTGTACCTTTAGTTTTGTAATATCTCAGAATAACTTTGGTCTAGAAAAAGTCGGTATGACAAAAAGGATATTCAACATAATTATGCCACGAGTTGAAAGAGTGTTGACGCGCCATTGCGCGCAGTATTTTCTGCAATTAGGCTGTCACACTTGTGTGCCATTCTTTAACCTTCTCGCGGTTGCGCGAAACTGTTGCCCCTAATAAGGGGTAATAAAAAGCAATTTTTTTTTTGATCCACTTGTTTGTCTTCCGTATGTTTTCTGGGGGTATAATCTAAGAATATGGTTATTCATACGATGAAAATTAGTATTTCACTATATAATTAAGTGTCAATTGTCTTTCATTACTTCCTTTCTTTTAACTCGTGGCGTCTGCTTGCTTGCCGGCTTGCCGGGTGAAAAAACTTTGAATCAATTTTTAACCCTTTTCCCGTAATCCAATAGAGTTGAAACTTGGCAAGTAGACTCGTGGCAACGACCAAGAAGATCTATCAAATTTTCGTTAAAAAAAAATTATAATTATAGTATAATTTCGGATTTTTTGAAATTTTATTGGTTTTTTCAAATTGGAATCATTAGAAAAGTTTGATTAGCAACGGCGCCCCGATAACGTCGCGGAATATTTTCTAAATTTGAATTACTCCGTCGGTATTCATAATAGGTACTTCACTACGAAGGTCGAAAATCTAAATTGACTGACAAATGTTTATAGAATTTAATCTTCAAAGCATGAAGTGTCTTATCAAAGCTCAAAACATCTGACATTTTAGAAATATATTAAATTACTGTAGGTTTAGTGTTATGTTATATGTTTTAATTCGTCTTTAATTGTTGTTATATTTTACAAAAAAAGGGAGTATAATAAAAACTTGGTTTTTATGGTTAACTTTTTTTTGTAATCTGGACATTCAATTATATAGTGAAATACTCATTTTCATTGTATGAATAACGGGACCATATTCTTGGATTTAGCCTTTATGGGTTGTATTGAAGTAGTGAATATTTAAGATGAACCCTTGGGAACGAATCTAGACTGATATCAATTCCTGTGAAATAAAATACTGATGTTTGCGTTCTCTGTTCCAGTGGACGATGCCAGTGGACGCTACACCACTGGCTACTTCTGGGGCAACGCCTACTGGACCGGGTCGGCCGACCTGTGCCTCCACATTGCTGATGCAACTGACGGTAAGACGGACTGGTGTAATGGCGTACAGTAATCTCCCGATTACCCGGGACGGATGGTGAATAAAATTCCCGGATAAACGATTTCACGGTTAATCCGTAAGCATTTAAAAATTAAAACAATCCCACACTTGTCGTGCTTAGCGTCCGAAAATCGCACAGGTGAAAAAAAAAACGAGCGAGCCTTACAGTAGTCGCATATGATGTGTAACATTTGACATCTCACAATTAAACATAATAGCGGTACATAATGAAGTTCTGGTACCGACACTAATGTATGGAAGTGAAGCCTGGAGCTGGCAGAAGAGGAACGAAAGTAGATTGAATGCAGTGGAGATGAGGTCCCTTAGACGTATGTGTGGTAAATCCATGTATGATAGAGTAAAGAATGAAGATATTAGGAATGAATGTAAAGCTGATCGTAGCATAATACATAGAATAAAAATAGGGTCGCTCAGGTGGTTTGGGCATGTTGAGCGAATGAATGAGGAAAGAATGGTAAGAAAGATATATGATGCAAGTGTTGATGGCGCCAGAAAAAGAGGGCGACCACGGAAGACGTGGCATGACCAGA